>QLPF01002392.1:0-12687 GCA_003314045.1 Hygrophorus pudorinus
AAACTTGAACCGAAAGTCTTTCGACTGGGACATTGTACATACTTCCATCATTGTTTATATTTCACGACACACACCTATTCATTTGTTTCCGACCTGCATGGACAAGTTCGTAACAGTCACTAAACCTTCATATCTTCGGAACGACGAGAAACGTGCATACAGTGAAGGACAAGTCGCGGGTCGCGCAGAAAAGTACATATGCTTCGATAATAACGATACACGCATCCTGACACGCACCATTTCAGGAAACTTTCTTCCTTCGCTATCACAAAGCATCTGCTGAACACATTGACTGAGAAGACCAACCCGATTACGCATTCCGACGTCAGTCAACGAACAGGTGCGCCAGTTTGGCGCGAGTAGAAACAACGCCTGATTTGCCATGATATCAGAGCATGTATTCTCTGTAGCCACTGGTCATCAAGTGTCTGAGGGTCTCACAAGGCGACAGTATCTCGAAAATCGCGATAAGAAGCTGACTGGTCAGAAGGAACGCGCTCTGGCAGAAACAAGCGGTATCTTGAGAAATGTGAAAGTATACATCAACGGTTACCTGAGCGATACGACCGACATCGAGATGAAGAGAATTGTCATGCTGGCTGGTGGTCTCATAATGTCTGTGTCGTCTCGTTGTCCTCTTTCATGCATCTGGCGCTGACTTGATGTGATTAGGCCCAGCGCTGCTGGAGCAACGCACATTCTAACGTCGCAACAATTAAGTTCTTCTAAGACACACAAGATTCTTACCTCGAAATCCAGAAAGACGGTGCATGTAGTTCACCCTGAGTGGGTCACCGATAGTGTTAAGGCCGGGAAAAGACAGTCAGAGCGGCGTTACTCGGTTATGCCAGCCACCAACACGATTATTTAATTATTTATTGTAGAATATTCTCACACTCCTCCTCGTTGACGTCGACGCTTGAGAATGTGCCAGTTGTATACTAGCCTTGCAATTATCTTTTTTGCTCATCATTAATCACTCCCGACGAGCTGCGGTCGTTCCAAAAATCTTGCGCTATGCAGCTATTTTCTCCCAATCATGTGCAACTCATTACGGCCTGCTACCCTCCTTCCTCTGCTCTCTTAACCTCTGGCCCAGACTACCGTCCCAATACCCAGGAACTGTCACGTCTCACGTATTATGCCTCCAATCGCCCTGGAAAAGTAAACAAACTCGGCAGTGAACTAGAGAAACGAGTCAAGGCAGAGTGTCGCAAAACTCAAGCAGGAAACACTCGTTCCAGAGCGTGGGTTTGCTACGGACGTGTTGGACAGTACTTTTAGCTGACATTCATTGTGACCCGAAGATCCCTCCTGATTTCTTTGACAATACTCAAGGCTTTGGCAACGGAATGCCGCCACGATATCTCTCTATTATCACCGTCGCTTATTTCCGCGGTAGACGCTACCCTCACTGATCTCCCTTCGGATTTGGAGGTATCAGCAAGAGCCGCCAGTGTGGTCAGTGCTGACGAAATATCCATTGCGCTGGCTGATAATATCTCTGAAAGTTCACTGCATGGACTACCTACACAGATGGTCACCTCATCGGCGCAGACAGCAATACAACGCAGAGTTATATGTCAACTTTGCGGAAATTCTCCAATCTAGGCAGCACGCAATCAAAGTCAACTGATCATGAAGTTCGAAACAGGTGAGCTACGTTTACTCGCGCACCCTTGCATAATTGTCGAGACCGTTTCAGGACTCGTCTTATCGGATTAGCTGCTCTGACAGGGGCAGTCAGTTCCAAAGCCTTATACAACGACTCCACTCAATTCAGAACACAGGTTTCAGCCATTATGCGCCCACTCTTGGTGACCATACTACAAGCCGATCTTTCATTATTGGATGAACGGTCAGTCACTAATCGACGTTCAGCGAGCATGACAAACCTGACATCCAACAGGGCTGCAGAGGTCATGAGGGTGCCGACGTCACCTTACCTTGCGGAATTTCAAACTCGCCCCGCAGCGGAAAGGCGAGCAGCTTCCATTCACATACACATTGATGGAGACAAAGGTCCTTCTATGGAAGACGTGACAAATGCATGCTTACGCACACTCTTTTCTCTGCTGGAACATTCGCATGGAGCCCAGCTTGGCCATATCATGCGAGCCACTTTCGGTATCCTGGATGAACTGAATGGCTGGGGACAACTCGAACATTGTTGTTGGTTCGCACAAAAGGCTTCCCAATGGGCGCAATATCAATATCGTTATGCTGTACCAACCTGGTTGGTCGAACGCCTCCTCGAGAGTCAAGATTCGCCTACAAGTACATCCGTCCGTAAAGCGCTGGCAGCTATGGTGACGACAGTGTTCAATTCACCCACCCCTCTTGTGAATTTGTCTACGTCCGACATTATGTCGAATCTTATAACACTTCTCTTACGCCGGATCACCATCGACCCCGACGACGCGCTTTTACCTGCATTGATCGAATGTATCGCTTCATTGGGACGCCATGTCTATTACTCCGACCAAATTCAGGATCTTGCAATGGAGCTGATAGTTCGACTAGTAGCCGTTGAGATTCAAGGTGTCATTCCTTGTCAGAAGGCGGATTATGTCCAGAGCAGGTCGCAAGCCATTCGGTGCTTATTGGCTGGGCTGCTGGGGCTCATACAGGCAGCACAAAGAAACGACGCTGCCAAGAATCACGGAGGAAATGCCGAACTCCAAGAACATCTGGGTATTTCTGTCAATACCTTTTCTGCCACAGATGCTGCAAACGGCAGGACACCCTTGAGGCCGTCCCGAAGAACAAGGGTTCCTCCTGACATATGGCAGGATACTTTGAGTCTATTGTGCGATGTGGACTATGCGTCGCGGGCAGACTATTCAGATGCTCTCGTGTTTTACCTTACACAGGAAATCCCAAAACATGTCGACAGACCCGACGCGGATGGAGTCAAACGTATGCGGGCTTTGGCCGAGGGGCCGCTTCAACAAGCAGCCACTGTGAACATGTTTTTAAATGCCGGTGATCACACCACCAAATTTTTGAACGCCATGCATGCCTATCTGTACATACTTGCAACGACATCATCTCTGGGAATTAGTTCTAGTCCATTGCCGTCTCTCGCTGACCCATCGGATGAAGATGCTGCGAGCGGTCTTCCAGCTACCGAAGCACAAGAAGCTCCCCCGCCCTCCCACAGCCTTGGCCGTCGGTCCCTGCCATTGACAGCACCTCGCTCACGCAAAATTTCGGTTGTCCAGCAGTTAATAGAGCGGGTTCCATCTCGTGTATCACCCTCTGCTGCTGCATCCCCGTCAGATTATGCGCATATTTTTGTCATCCTCACTACTGTTCATGAGCAGCTGCCAGTCCGAGGATTATTAACAGGCGTCCCCATGCTGTTGGCATTGGACGGCGCAGCGAGGACGGGTGATACAGACGACTTGCTGTATATGCAGCGTGTAAGGCTCATCAAAGAGCTGGTAGCGAAGGTCTGGCTATCTATCGCAAGAGTGTGGGACTGTTCAGAGCTTCTTGAAATCGCTGAAAAGGTGTGATGACCCCCGCCCTTCCTCTCGCGCCTTCTAATTCATCGGTGTCAGGCGATATCTTCCATGTCAGCGTCACATTTACATTCCATCCACCCTGCAGAAGTTGGCATTTTTCACTCCCCCCAAGAGATTACGGAGTTTTCGGCAGATCCCAATACCAAACTGGACTCTTGGATAGGTGTGGACGCGGAAGCAGCCCTCGTTGCTATAGTCTCTAAACAAAATGTCCAAGAAGCCACTGGCCTGGATAGGCAAGGCCTGCTCCGCCGGTTCGCTAGTAAATGGACCGCAGATTCTGCACTCAAGGATTGTAAGCTTTCTTTTCTAGTCGGGTTATGATGCTGTCCACTAATGTGGTAACCCAGCTGTGGACAGGGCGGACATTGACACAGTCAAAGGGGACCCTATATCGCCACTTCTTAAAATATCGCCTGCGTTAATGCACATCGATAATCTCTCCTTGCAGAGCTTGGCCCGGTCAGCAAGGGGTGTGGGAGTCAACGATCTTCGGGAGGCACTGGAAGGACGCAGCAGCGTGTCGAATCCTACACTCGTCAGACCCTCATCCATTTCGACGCTCGATCACACATCATCGATCATGGGAGGCGATGTGGCATCGACTAAAGTGACGCAAAATCGGACAAGAGCTAAAAAACGTACACCTAGATCACGTCCAGGTGAAGTGCGCGATGTGTTGAATCGGCTAGGTATTGGCAAATCGAATGGAAGCACTCTTTTAAAAGCCTCTTTTCCCGCTTTGCAAAAGACCGATCAGCGGTAAGTTTCAACTGGCCCTACTGCTATTGAGGGAAGTGCCTTTATTCATAATCTCACTTCGTTATATCTAGGGTTCCGCCATCCTCATAACCATGGGTTACCCATTTTCTTATTCCGCGGTAGTTTTGGGGATCTTTCTTTCTGTTTTACATATAAGCGGACGTTTTTCCGAGTCAATGTAGCATATCATGCACCTGCTCCGAGTCCTAAATGGACAATATAACTAAAACAAGGAACACATCTATCCAACCCTGGAACGACCCTGGCTTGCAGAGACTATCCGTCTCCTGGCTTCCTCCTCCTTGTCTGCCCAGAACGCAATTTCGTCTTGTGATTTTGAGTGGGTTGAAATGTGATTTCCTTTCTGTGAATGGTGAGTCAGCTATTGAAATGCAGCTGCATAACAATATTCACACTCAATCCTTGAAGTAATCTTTCGTAAAGAGAAGATTGTGTAGTGGCCCTTGCGACAGCATCCGTGATCGTCTGTTCAGTATGCCGTGAGATCAACTTCGTCAGTTCTTGTCGCAAGCGAAGCAAACTGAGAAGAAAGTCAAAACTAGCATATCTGCTGAGACAGGGTCGACGCACTTGGAGAAAATCATTGTTTCATTCACTTCTTCTGTCAAGGTTACGAATGAATTGAAGAGCACTATATAACGTTGACATATCTGCAAATGCCGTCAGCGAGGAGAACTTGTCGTTCGACGACTAGACTCACCAAGTACACAGAATTATCTGTGGTTATGATTGCTCTGCTAAAATAGCCAGAACTCGCGCCTTCGGCAAGCTTTTTCAAGGACACGACATATTCAGTCATTGCCTTCTGAAATACAGGCCACATTTGTAACCGGAGGCCGAACACGAAGGACTCCAGTGGCGAACAGCCACGTTTCTGAACCTCTTCGATGACGTTCTCCGTCAAGCGAATCATCGTGAGGAGAGGAACAACCGGGGGCACAGGGTCAAGAACGGACCGAAGAAAAGTCTTGGGACAAGATGAAACGGAGAACAACGGAGGATTAAGAGCACAACACACCTGGCAGTAATCGAGTACGGGATCCAAAATTTGCTTCCATACTGCATCTGTATTTGCATGTTCCGCTTTGGCAGGTGCGCAATGAAGGCCTCTGCCAGTAGTACTGGTCATACTATCGGCTCTTTGCCGTCCTCCATCCCCGCCGTGATCGGAGCCAGCATTTGACCGCGGCCCAGCAATACTTCCTCTATCTGGGGATAAAAGTGCAGTAGGGGAGAACAAGGAAGCGCTGCTTTCCCTGGAGGACAGGGAGGCGGGGGCCTCGGGCGTGAAGAAAGCTGTCACGAAAGTGTATTCTGCTGTCGCATTATCCATTAGGACCAGCATGAGGGATCGTAGAAGGGCCTCGATTGGTTCTTTCTGTATCATCCGGGTTTGAGGTAGTTCGAAAAAATTGAAGAGAAGTAACATACGTGAGTTTTGGTGTCGGCCATATATGCTAGCGTAACATTGGGACCGTCTATCTTGGCATACGACAGCCGTTCAAGGTCTAAACTTGGCTCTGTAGTGCTACCACTAGCACTCGTCACAAGCGTTTCCAACCTTTCTACAAACCTACCCTAAGACGAGAACTCGCCGCTTTGGTTGATAATGTATATTGATCAAGGAATGGCCTCACCTTAATCCATGCCAAGCTTCTAACGTATCGACGGAAACCCGTTTCGTAATACATACGCGCGGCTCCCACATAGGACCTCTGCAATTCGTGCGCTACAGCGGGCGCCTGACGTTGCAAGAAAGCAAACAGCGACTTGTATTTGAGAAGAACTGATGTCTGGATTACTTGCATATTTGTCGTTACACTGGTTCGAATGGGCTGGAATAAAGCAAGAAAAAAACCCCGTAGTTTGGTCGCTGCCTGGCAGATCACTCAGCACTCCGCACGATACAGCTGCGATAAGCTTAGCGCACCACTATTCGCAGTCCTTCAGCGACTTCACCTAGGTCCCTTGCCGCCTTTACTCGTGTACGAGCCTTCGAGGTCTCCAACCTGTGCTCGAAATCGTCTATGACTGTTATCCATGGTTCTCCGACGTCTGAATCTAGGATAAGTGTTGTCATGGATGGCGGGATAGTAATATCAGAAATTAAATTGGAGAGCGGTTTCTCAATTTTCTGGGAAACATTATTAGCGGTGCATAAACACAGGCGAACAGACAGCCTCTACCCTTCTGTTTTTCAGCCTTCCATCAATGTGCTTGCTCCGATCCTGTAAATCGGATATCTGGCCTGACACTGCCGAGAGGTCTTTCTGGAAAGTCGAGAGAAATGACTCCAAGGAATCGAGAAGGTCTACGCTCGTCTATAAGCATTGCTTGTGACCTTTATGAAGTGTGAACATGATATGCTGCCCACCTGAACCTGGTCATGAAGTTCAACGAACTCTTTCGCCCGGCCACGGTCTTTCAGAGACTATAAACTTTTGTGCTTGAACACTGATGAAGACAACTCACAGAAGTATTTTTCATCATCGATCCGCTCTCCATTAACAAGTGTATGTTCTGACAAAGGCATTATACATGTCACCGTGACCGTCACGGCGGGAGAAAAGCGCTACCGTATGATACTCCTTGAATACTTCTATGATTATGGGGGTATAGATATGTAAATAATATATGTAAAAAGAGATGCCAGTTATCTCGAGGCCAAAGCGTTGTGAAGAGAGGAAGTATTAGATGTGTCACCATGTGAATTGTAATGTCCGTTTGGTAGGCTCTGCTCCTGAATAACGTGGAGCTCATCATCACTCTCCCCTCCCAAATCGCGAAAATAGTTCCAGTCAAATCCAGGTGGTTCGACCACAATATTCTTCAACGCATCTGGGAGGTCCGGATGAGCCATTGCGGACATGTCGATCCATCGTCTGCTGATCATCCAACTTGCGACGCCCTGCGGTGGGATGAAAAAACCTTCTTTTGGCAGCCCCAGACACCGCTCCTTCTTCCCACAGCCACGTTTCGGCCTTTGTCTTTTGTCTAGGGTTTCCTCGTCGTCAAGAATGTTGTAAAATCTCTGCAGACGGGAACTCCGCCAAGGTAACCGGCGTATGCGTAGAATATCAGATTGACGCGAGGAAGAGGTGTCGTCATAATCAGACTCCTCCGAGGACATGCATTCCAGTTGCAGGGCACCATCGAACGTCACATGCTCGAAGGTTTTTAGCCTCATCCGGGCTTCAGCACGATTGGTCAATTTCTGTTGTAAAAATAAGTTCCGTAACGACAAAGTGAAGAGACTTGAGCAACATACAATTTTCCTTCTACTGACTCTTCTAGACTTTCGCGCTCTGCTGTCTTCCTTTTTCTTGTGACTCATAGCTGTCCATGCATCCGTCTGAGCCTTGAACTTTTGTCTGAACGTGACAAAGGCTTGATCAAAAACTGAATCTAAAGTCTTTTTGTTGAAGTCTTTATCAGGTACGTGCTTGTACAATCGACGATTGGATTTGAGGTCGGCCAGTACGCGGGCCTTCATGCGGCTGTTGTGTACAGACTGTTTCGTCGTTTTGTCCCACACAAATCGGACCGGGTCGTCAAGTTCCAGCGGCATGCTTTCAACGTGGCTGTCAGGTAAATCGTGGTCCACCTCTATTTGCATAAGACTTAGAATGTGGGCGCGCATCGCTTGCTAAACATAGAAAGACAATACGTCAATGAACTACGAGTGGCTACGAAACGAAAATCGTACGTGTATTGTCAGACATCTGTTGTCTGGTCGTTTCACGGGTCGCCTAGTCATGGTAGAAGACTCGGTAGCGCTTGTATCTTCGCCTTCATCGGTGGAAATATCGGGGGTTTGTCTTTTCCTGCGGTTTTGGAGAACTGACACAAGCCGCGGGGTTGATGGCTTGCCGGAGGCAGTTGGCGATAAAGGGGTAATCGGAGAGGGCGGGCCAATATTCATGAGGTCTTGGTGCTCACCCTGGATGTCGTGGCTATTAGAGGTCTCGGCGTAGTATGACTGGTGATTCTGGAGCTGATGGCTCGACAGTTCGATAAAGGGAGTCTGGATATGAGAGGATGGAAGAGATAGGGGAGATGCAGGGGACAATGCTTGTAGTGCTTTGCGTCCAGCTACAGAAGGCGACCCATTAAACTGGGGTACAGATAGCGTTGTAGGCACAGAAACCGAGGGGTTACCAGTGATGGAACTTCTGAGAGAAGCGATCTCTTGACGCATTTCAAACATTTGTCTCTCCATTTCCACCTGTTTCAGCGTGTACTTTGCTTCTTGTTCATGTTCCCACGCAAGCCTACGCGTCCGCTCGATCTCTTGAGCTTCTCTTGTGGCAGACAGCGTGCGAAGAAGTTCTTGAACAGCCTGAACGCCTTCAGCAGAAGGCTGAGTCCTTGCGCTTAGATTCTGCGTTGGATTTAGTAGCCCAAAATCAAGAAAGTAGTCAGCTCACCGTGGTGGGGGCGGAGGTGGTTCAGATATTGCAAGTTCTAGTTCACTGCGATGGGGGATATATTGTGGGGGCTGCTGTATGATAGGCTGAAGAAGGTTAGTGTAAGAACTGGATGGCCTTGATCTTGGCTGTACAACATGTGGATTGAGCGCATCGGAGAGCTCGCTTGTAGGCATGTGAGACGGTGACTGTCATTCCATATTTGGGTCTTGAGCAAGCGCTGTTTGGCTGCATAGGTGCAGCAAAACAATGACAGACTTGCATCAACAACACCGTGACCTCAGCCTCAAGACGCGTCACTTGCGATATTAATCACACAGCGACTACCATGGACCAAGATTTCGAACGTATGATTGCTCAGGCACAAGCCCGTCAAGGTCAAGGTGGTCAGCCCCGAATCGATACCGTCACACCAGACAAGTTTGTGCTTTTCGTAGACTCTTTCGTTTCAGTCCGACTAAGTTCAATCTGAAGTGGTGAAGTTATCCATATATCGTCGCTAGCACTGCTTAAAGTTTGTCATCCAAATTTTACACGTTATTTGCAAATAATTCAATGGTTCGTTTTTTCAGATGCTTAAACATGGACGAGCGGGAGTACCAATGGAAGTCATGGGTCTGATGTTGGGCGAATTCGTGGACGATTACACAGTTCAAGTAATCGATGTGTTTGCCATGCCACAGTCTGGAACCACAGTCACTGTCGAGTCCGTTGATCACGTATTTCAGACTAAAATGATGGATATGTTGAAGCAAACGGGGAGGTTAGTCTTCAGACATAGACCGGCTTGTTTTCGACTGACCACCGAATCGCTGTTAGACCCGAAATGGTGGTAGGATGGTATCACTCACATCCTGGTTTTGGTTGTTGGCTGTCCAGTGTCGATATCAACACGCAGCAGGTAGGGGTCCATGCCGTCGTCGGCAATTCGAGCGTCATCTTCATCGTACACTTTTACAGTCATTTGAACACCTCAACTCTCGGTCTGTCGCTGTGGTAATCGACCCTATTCAATCCGTAAAGGGTAAAGTCGTTATAGATGCTTTCCGGCTCATCAATCCGCATGCTGTCATTTCTGGCCGTGAACCGCGTCAAACAACATCCAACATCGGTCACATCAACAAGCCTTCTATTCAAGCTCTTATTCATGGCCTCAATCGGCATTACTATTCCATTGCGGTGAACTACCGAAAGACGGAGCTAGAGCAGTCGATGTTGATGAATCTCCACAAGAGAAATTGGACGGAAGGTCTCAAGCTGCGGGACTTCAACATACATAAGGAAGGCAACGAGAAGGCCATCAAAGTAAGTCTGCCCTAAATGCAATCTTTATGTCTGCCGCTAACTTAGCCGTGTCATTAGTCGATGCTTACATTGTCTGAAGCGTACAACAAATCAGTACAAGAAGAATCGACACTGTCGTCTGACCAGCTCAAAACACGGCATGTGGGGAAACAGGACCCCAAACGCCATTTGGAGGAGGCTGTAGAAAAGGCCATGGGTGATCAGGTTGTACAGAACTTGGGCACAATGCTGCTTGCGGAGCTGTAAATATATGATGACCTTTTTTATTGAAGTGCAGCTTCCCAACCTTGTGTGATCTGTATCTTGTAGCCATGATAGATCGTCCATTATACCATTGCCAAGCTGGTCCCAAATTCCGGCAGGTGCGTGCAGCGGTAGGATCATTTCATTTCATGAACTTCTTTGTGCATTCGTGCCTGCCTGATAGCATTACAGGGTCCCTGCCGAGATATAAATCCGCATTAAGCTCACTGTGGGACAAGTAGTCGAAGTTCCTAGAGAAGACAGAAGGCATATCATGGGATCATCTACGTCTCTTGTTCAGGTCCGGCGGTGTACTCAAGATCGGAATGACACCCATCATCCTCGCTCTGCGAATAGCTTTGCCCAACCTCCGCTGATTCTTCACGGTGAGACCAGTGACCTCACGACCATAAATTTTCCCCATCTCAGACATGAAGCCGGCCAAGAGGGCGGGGTTCTGACACTCGGCGAGAGGATTGAGGCCAAGTTGATAGAAGACGTCCCAACGCTGTGCTTCGCTTGCACCAGGCCCAAGAGTTGGCCTTTTGTAAGGTTTGCGTGAAGCTTTGAGGCGAGACTTGTAAGTCAATTGATGTGGTCGTATGAACTGAGGAGAAAGAATGAAGTGATGTAAGTTAAAAAAGGCGGAGGTATGAAGGTTACCGAATGCTCCACAAATGGCTTCCAGACAATCTGAGAAGTGCGAACGTCCCTTTTATCTACTGGAAGAAGTGTGATGGCATGAGTGGTGATTCGTGTAGAACAAAGTCGGGACAAACGTTGAGCCGGTACGAAAGACTTTGCGTTGTTGGAAGACGACCTTAGGATATTTTGAAGACTTTCCATGTCATCGTTGACGGTTGTACTGAAAGTACGCCGAATTCCAGGTCCAGGTAGGATATTACGAAAAAAGTTGAGCCTAGGTAGCATGATCCGTTCAAGATCAAGAGCGTGATGGGAACATGTGACGATTGGTGGAGATGACCGAAATTCGATTCTGAAGAGACCCGGACCACCGCTGCTACTAGTACTACTACCAGCGCAATACCCACCTCTCATACCCTTAATATCTACATTTATGCCCTCCTGATCCTCATCTTTTACCCTCAAATTTTACTTTCTTAAGGACATCATGTCCGACTCCGCAGGTCCTCAACGTCGTCAACCTCCAAGCCCTCTCGTCTTCCCTCCACAAGGCATTCTCTCACCACCACCTTCCATCAATACTCACAGCAGCCATTCTCATGGCTCAGCTTCAAATAACACAGTATCGATGCCTTTCGTCAGACGTCATGTAACCCGTCGTCTCAAAGCCGCTAAGGCTGAATGTGACAAGGAATTGCAGCGGGTTACCAATAGCATCACGGTTTTTTTCGAAGAGAGACTTCGTGATGGTGATCACGAGACGGAGCGCGAGCTACGTGACAGAGAGCGCGGTAGAGACAGAGAGCCAGAGCCTCTTCGTGAACCCTTCATATTCAGTCCCGGAGAGCTCAGGTCGGCGTTACAAATCGAGGAGTCTAGCTCTGATGGGGGCTATGAAGCAGAAGTAGAATACGGCCGTCATAGTCGTCAACGTGCGTTTCTAGACGAAGGCAATCAAATCACTACTACGCTGACACACTGGGCTTCGTCTCCTGGTCTTCTTACAGCATCTAGCTCCTCTTCAGCGTTCAGCCCCGCATCGTTACGCAGACAAAATACCCTTCCTTGGGACAAACCTCTCAGCACATCTGGTTCCTCAATTGCATCTAGCCCTGTGATATCGACTGTTCCCTTGCCCGACACTGCCGGTAGCAGTCGAAAACATTCTAATGCTGTCCCCCCGACATCCTGGCCTATTGTGCAAGGTTTGTCTCGGCGTTTGTCTCGCACTATTCACATTCCTCTGCGCAGCAGTCGCTCGGCCCACAGTTCTCGATCCACTTCTCGATCCCGCTCACCTTTGCCGCCTGCATCCAACCACTCCAATTTCCCCGATCCATTCACCTCTCCATCTTCTGCTAACCGCCGCTCATCTCGAATTCTCGTCGATGACCCTATCGATCCCATTATGGCCGCCCTATACGACATCATTGGGGTGGCAACTGACATTACGGAGATGTCAATTACCCAACTTACCGCCCAGCCAAAGTTATGTGAAGCCCTTGTACAGAGAGTACAGAACATTGGTAGGGCATGGGACGAACACCCGGATTGGCATGGACGGAACTGGTACGTTCAAGTCCTGCTCGCCGTGGCAAGTCTCAGCCGTGTCGTCGAATGGTGGGAGGCTGAGAAACAATTCTGGAACTTTGACGATAATGACGATGAGCAAGACGAGCCCCTCACATTTGTCACGAAACCGGCTGACGAACCTCTCCCTGTGCCTACCCCGTCAGCGAGGCAACTTGAGGCGG
>QLPF01002398.1:0-14989 GCA_003314045.1 Hygrophorus pudorinus
TGGTTGTTGGGTGGTGGTGGTGGTGACGTGGCCTGGGTGACGTGTTTGCATTGGGTGGTGGTGCCAGTGAGATGGCCTGGGTGTGGGTACTGGTGCACCCAGAACACCTCTGGAAACATAGTAATTAGTCAATATAACTGTTTTACTTACCTTTCATAACCTTGCTTTCCTTCTGCTTGACTTTGTTGAATGTTGAGCGGTTGTGGTTGGGTTGCTGGCATTGTTTGTGTTTGTTGAGGTAGCATGAAAAGCTCAAGAAATTCGAAAAAATAATCGTTTTAAGCTAAATAAAATACAAAAAAATACGTAAAAAATGTAATAATATCTGCGGAATGCTATTGTATAATACCCACACATACCCACCATACCTGTGCCATGGGTACGGGTTTTGCGCAGGTTCAGAAATAATTATTGATACCCAGACCCAGCATGACCCGTACCTGTGACCCGGCGGGTTTTCAATACCCGTGCTATGCACTAGTAATACCATTACCATGTTGTACTTAGCCATCATTTCCATTAATCTGTCCGCTGCCTCTAGGTTTCTTCATGTAAATAGATGATTGTTCTGTTCCTCGTCCCATAGCAGGCTGTGCCTGTTAAAGTCCCCTAGCCATATATACTTTGTTTGTCCTTGTGGTCTTCCTCCATGTACTTGCCTACTGCCTCCATTGCCCCGTCATGTTCGCAGTCATTGTAGATGTTGATTATTCATATATTACCTTGTTGTCCGTTTACCTGTATTGCTACTACATCCAGGCAATCAATGTCGATTTGGGTCCATGCATTAGACAAGATTGTCGTTTTGTTGACCATGATTAGCACCCACATTTTTTCCGGTCTATCAAGGTGTCCTGTTGGGTATACTGTGATCCAATGGCTGGTAGCCTGTACGTTTCCTAGAAAATTTATGTGTGGTTTCTGTGTCACGGCAATGTCATATTTGTTGGGGTATAGTTGATGTAAGAAATCCAATTGGGCTTCCACCGATTTGTTTAAATTTTGCTACCATATTTGTATCTGCTGCCCATAATTGTTAGCGTGTTTGATTGTGTTAGACATGCTTTGTGGGTTCTGGGCAAAATCCTTGTTCACTCTCTCTCCCCATGTCTGTCCCTGCTCTGGTTTGTGCTCTGTTCCCTGTCCTTGATTTTGCACTTCGCTGTTTGCCTCCCTGTGTCCTGTGTGCGCCCAGAAGTCCTCCATCCTGGACTATGACCGCTGCATCCCTGCCTGCCCCTCTGCTTTCCTGTTTTGGTTCTCCCCTCCTCTTGTCTCCATTCTTGTCATGTTGGCTCCTATTGCTGCACCCCTCCACCCATCTTGTCCTCGTGCTTGGTATTGCCTTGCCAGTCTTGTATTTCCCCCATACCTGTTGGCGTCACGCCTTTCCCTGTTTTTATGTCCTGGCTGTGTTGTCATCTGAGTAGGGATTGCCATTATCTCTGTCCTCTCCCATGTGTCTGGGTCTCTGGTAGGAAAGAATTTATAGTTGTATCCAGGAATCTTCGTGTGCAGCTCTGCCACCTTTTCCTTGAACCTCATGTAGTTCCTATTGGCTGCTCCATGTCCGCTTGCCTTGCAATTGGCGCATTTGTATCCTGCTTTCTTTTTAACCGTACATGTACTGGTCCTGTGCATTCCCGCACACTTAGCACATACGTCGTGAATGGATTTGCACTCAGCTGCTCAGTGCCTAACTCCTATCCCCTGGCATTTCATACATCTCTTGGGGTTGGCCTTGCTTCTCCTTACTGCAACATGTTTTCCCTCTATGATTAGTCTGTCCTGTATGGCATGGTTTGCCTGCTCTGGGTTAGCTATACCCATAATGACGTGTGCCACCCTTTGCTTTTCCACCCTATCCTCGATTCTCTTAATATATCTTGCCTCCCGTATGGCTCTTGTTGTCACTGCGAAAATGTTAGGGTCGAATGATATCAGTATGTACTCTGCTATGACCATGCACAATGCTGCCTCTGCCACTGCTGTGCCTCCAATCTTGTTAGCAAACCTTTCCATGGTGCTCCCCTGCTGCAGCCACTTGGCTGCACCTTCAGTCTTTAGCATTAATACTATGTCTCTGCCCACTGTCTTCTTTGCATGTAAAAACTCAAGATCATTTGGTGCATTGGGTTCTGTGTCTCGTAGCACTTCCACCACTATCTACGCTTTTGCTAGAATTTTCTTCTCTGTCAGTCCTTGAAATATGTCTGCCGTGGCTGTTGGTTTCTTCCTGACTATTACTTGCCGTCTGGTTCTCTCCATCCTTGCTATTGCATCTGCATGTGTTGCTGGTGATGCCTTTGTGATGCTTTCATATGTCCTCCAATGTGCCAGTATGTATCCTGGTAAGCATGGTCCTTTGTCCTCATTTCCTAGTTCATCCTCCTCGCCGCCACCTTTGTTGATTGTCCTCTCTGCTGCAGTCGACAGGTCCATAGCTACCTCCTTTACCTCTCTAGTCATCTTCTCCATCTCTCCCTTCACTGTGCTCCACGTTTTGGCTAGCTCCGTAGTTGCTTCCTGACTCTGTATAGCTGTCTGTTCTGTGTGATCTGCTACCCCCTCAAGTCTGGATACATGGTTACTTAGCTTTTCTGTGCATATCGCTATCACCCTTTCTGCCATCGCTCCCTCCATTGCATCTTCCATTAGTGTGACCACCGCTCTGATGGCATCTGTAACTGCTTTGCCACTCTTGAGTCATCCTAAGTGTTCTGTGATTCTGTTTAATGCTTTTGCTAGCTCCAGCAAACTTCCGTCGTCTTCTTTGTTTAGATACTTCTGTGCTGTGAGAATTGTTTTGGCATCCGTTTTCACCTTTTGTTGTAGTGACTTCGTCGTCCTTTGCACCATGGGGCTTGTTTGAGCTGCATTTTCCATGCTATTTCTTCTTTCTGTGCTGTTCATGCATCTGTCCTTTATACTTGTATGTATTCTAGTTTAAACTATATGGTATATTGAGTTTTTGCGCCTTGAACTTCCCTATTGTCCCGTTGTACGTGTCGGGGTCCCGGTAGGGTGCCAAGGAGTTAGTTGCCAAGAGAGCCCCAATTCTACTCTTCTTCACCACTGTACATCATATTGACTGGTATTTGTCACCTGTTCATCCCTTGTTCCTCATTTGTTCCTCATTTGTTTGCCAGCTGTTCACAGCTACGAATGCATTAATATATCAATGTTTGACACTATGGTGTATCATCTATGATATGATAACACTTGATGCTACTCAGTAATTTACCATATATGGTTTAGTATGACTTCTGCTTTAAGACAGACACATGTTTACATCAAGGCTGAACTTTTTTCAACTACCATGTCCTCACACAAAGTCCCCCCAAAACTCTCTTCTGCCAAACCAATGAAGAAGAAATTAGCTGAAATTGTTGAAGTTGAGAGAGTGGAAGTATGTAACAAGCGTGCAAGTCTATGTGGAGAAGCAGGTTACAAACAAGGTGTCAAGCACCATGAAACGGCATACCAGCACGCTCAAACCTATGACTGGGCCAACATATGGTTTTAAACAAATGAGAAATAACTCTGTGGGAGCTGATGATGGCCACAGAGACATGGAAGATCCTCCTGGGAAGAAACCCAAAAGGACTACAAAAGTAAGCCATCACAAAAGTTCTCTTCTTTAGGAGCAAATCATCACTATTATTTCAGACACAAAATCAGTACTTTCATGAATTTCTGCCAGAGCGGTTGAAATACTTGGAAGAGCTTCTAAATCTGGAGCAACTGTCTCAGGAGCAATGCCACTGTGGATCTAGTGACCAGCTGCTTCGATGTATTGACTGTCTCTCATCAGAGATCCTTTGTCATCAGTGCTGTCTCAAGAAACACTTGAATCTCCCCTTTCACAAGGTACAACACTGGAACAGTAATTTCTTCACCAATTCATCGCTATATGCCCAAGGCCATGTCATTTATTTCAGTCATGGTGGAAATACTTGTCCCAAAAATACCATGATATTGCAGGATGGTCACAAGCCTGAAGACAGTTTTGTGGAACACTTTAACTTGATAACAGATCAAGATGATGACTTGTTTGCAGTGGAAGATGATGAACCCATATTGGAAGGGGACATTGTCATCATGGTTCACACAACTGGTGTCTTCCAGCATGTTGTCCGGTGGTGTAAATGTGTTGGCCCACATGAGCAGCATATTGAATTCCTTCGATTACGACTATTCCCTGCTTCTATGACACGTCCAAGAACAGTATTCTCCTTTGACATACTGGATCATTTCTATGTCGACTCAATAGAATGCAAAACTTCTGCAAACAGCTTTTTTAATAAGCTCTGTTGTGTAACAAACAATGTTTTTCCCCATATGATGCCAGTAAGCTATTATGACTTCTGAATTCTCATGTTTGCTGACCTGGATACATACATAAGAATCATTGCAAGGAACTCTTACAGACATCAAGATTATGGCATGATTTGCATGCCAGAAAGTGTTTTGGTTTTGGCCATAATACAGATAAATCGCCAGGAATTGGTCATCTGGCGATACTTGTCATTATCATTTGGCATTTGCTGCATGATTCACAAAACGTGACCGTATCACATATAATTTTGGGCTACTAGAACCAATTTCTAAGGTATCTTAGTGTCTTATCGTGCCCTATATGGCCTAATATGCTGTGAGTGTTATCAATTATAATTTTGAGGATCCTCCTCCCCTTCCATAATGTGTCTGGAACACACAATGCTGTCTTGTTTTCACAACTGGTCATGTATAACTTTTGGCTGTCAAGCCAATAGCTTGCATATTGTGCGGGAGCTGCAATTATTTTATTGATGATGCTATCCTCCTTATAATATTGGCCTAATTTAGCTATTAGATCACTTTATTTTTCCAAGTGAATTGGTACTGTTTTAATGGGTTGAATGGCGGGTCTAGCTATCACCTTTCCTTGTGCTGCCATGATGATAGGTTCAGGGAAACCTGACTTTAATTCATTCTTATGGTTTTCCATTGTAAAGTCCCTGCTGGTGTCAGGGCGACACCAAATACAATTAAGTACTGGCCTTCCTATGAAGATACAAGACTAGAGAGTGATGCGAAATGGTTAGAGGTGAAGAGGGAGAGAGGGGAGGTCGCCAGAATGCTATGACTAAGATGCCACGAAGATTATTGGTGGTAATCCTGAGATAACAGACTGGAGAGTCTGTTACTCATTTATTGCAATATATATACACTAAATATTACAGTGGCTGTGTACTACTATATTACAATGTGAACCGGATGCGCTGTGCTTGCAGGCAATTATTAGGTGATAATGTGCACAGCACGAGAGAGAAAGGAAATGTGAACTAAATAAAGGTGATCATCAGGCATGAGGTCAGTGCATGTTTGTGGACCGGGATAGCGGGATAGCCTTGCGATCAAAAGGCTATGGGCAAGGCTATGGGCAAGGCTATGGACCGAAACAATGATTGGCGGCTGTCAGGTTTATCTGGTGATTGATCGATAGAAGTGTGATCGATCGTTTGTGGGTCCAGAATCCGGAAGCGAGTTGGGAATGGTGTGCCTTGTCATCATTAGTCCAAATGGGGATTAGAACAAAACCTGATCGGTTGCGGATGGAAATAGATTGGTGGAGTTCCCATGTGGCAGGCCGAGTCTGGAGCGGAATGCAGTTGTTGTGCCTTGTGATCAAAGAAGATATAAGGCCCCGTTCGACAGGGATTATCATCTAAGATTATTGAGATTCTACTGCCAAAAAAGAATAATCAGATTTTTGATTATTCTCGGATTATTGCTGTGGCTACCTGTGACAAAATGTGACAGATTGTAGATAAGATAGTCCGAAAAGAGCTATATACCGATCGGGCAACAATCAGCATGTGAATTTGATGGGCGCTCATCGCTGATCGTGTTCTACAAGAGGGCTCGTCATTGATCACAGTTGCGCTCATTGTTGATCATGGCTGCACTCATCATACACAACAATAAAATCATTTTTTCCTCATTTTTCCCAACATTTTTTTCGCAAATTTCACTACTTGTAGTGTAATCATTATGATAAAACAATTGATATATTTTGACCACATCTGTTGTTGTTGACAACATAACCTTTCATATGCCTGCACATCATCTGTGGCTGTACTGGCGGGTTCTTGTTTCCGAGGTGTGACTTTGGTTCTGTTTGGTAGATGTATATAATGTCACTCATAATCTCACAACAATCTGACTTATAATCCCTATCGAACAGGGCCTAATAAAAGAATTGGTGGGAATGTCCATGTTGCAATTGTTTAAAGGTTGTGTAAATGTCCGAAATAGGATGAAAGAATGTTCAGAAAAGGAAACTAGATAGGGGTAAAAGTCACGTCATGACAGCTGGGGTCTATTTGTGCATCTATATTGATGTATTCACTCGGCAAGTGTAATTCTGACAATTTGTTGGTGATATAATACCAGGACAATGAGTCCGCTACCTTATTCAAGGTTCCCTTGGTGTAAACCAAGTCATATTTGAAGTGGGATAGGAATTCCCACCATTGTGTCTATCTATCAGATATGTGTTTCTTCGATTTGAAGAAGGTTAATGCCTTATGGTCAGTCACCACAATAAATTGTTGTCCAATGAACTTGTCTTCCAATTTGACCACTTAGAGCAGTCAACTATACCCACTAAAAGCAGACCAGCCAAGATTGACATAGGCCACTCTTTGTGTGTCAGCTGACATCAGCTGACATTTACTATACATGTATTAGCCAATATTTACTAGTGTGGCTACTTGTGTATGGGCCCATATGTACTATAGTTGCTACATGTGTGTCGGCCCACATAACAAATATTATACATATCCTCGCTACCTGCATGTTGGCCGACATATATTATAGTAGCTACATATGTGTCGGCCCATATAAAAATATTATACATATTCTTGCTACCTACATGTGGGCCGACATATACCACAGCAGCTATATGCATGTCGGCCCATATGAAAAATATTATACATATCCTCACTACCTGCATATCGGCCGACATATATTATAGTAGCTACATGCATGTCACCCCATATGAAAAATATTATACATATTCTTGCAATCAGTGTATCGGCCAACATATACCACAGTAGCTATATGCATGTAAGCCCACATAACAAATATTATACATATTCTTGCTACCTGCATATTGGCCAACATATATTATAGTAGCTATATATGTGTCTGCCCATATCAAAAGTAATATATATATTCTCACTACCAGCATATTGGCTGACATGTCCCACAGTAGCTTCCTTTTTGTTGGCCCACATCAACATTGTCCAATATTTAATTTACAATAGTGATTAATGTAGTTTCCACCATCACTTATATTATCATACATGTAGTAGATATGGCAAATTTTGGAAAGCCTTCATTCCCTCTGTGCCAAACTTCTCCCACATTGTTGCCTGCTTCAGAGCATAAGCTTTATGCCCCAGCCGCTCCTCACTATTAGAGCCTCTATCTGCCCATACAGACCGCTGAGCCTCAAAATATAGCAGTGTCCAATTCATCTCATCCTTGACAATTTGGAATTCCTCCTTGTATCTATCAAATCTGGCTTTAGTCTCTAGCCAGTTGATGTGATAGTCTAAGGACTTTTTTGTCAAGTACATATAAAATGATCAATAGAACATTCTACTCACATTCTTCCATCCAGCTATCCCCATTGGTATCAGACTGCATCTCAGGACCCAGATGCCAGAACCAGGCCAATTTATCATTTCTCTGACCAAATCTGTTCTCCTCAACCATGTTAAAGCTGACTTTTAGATCTTCTTTCTTGATCTCCTTGTATTTCTCCAATATTTGTCTATCTGCCCCAAGAGACTGCATTGCCTGCCTAGCACATTTATAGGACCAAACATGTTTTCTGACCTCCACCGATGACTTCCTGATCTTGCTCCAGGCTCTTGTCTTTCCCTTGATGTACTTTGAATTTCTGACATCACTCCTGAATAAAAGTGCCTTGTATCCCAATTCTAACTGCAATGCAGCAAGTGCATCATTTGCCTGCCCCTCCCTAAGTTGCCTTTCCTGAGATGCCAAGATCTGTAGTTGTAGATAGTCAATCTTTGCCTTTCCCAGACATGATGGCAACCACAATGGCAACTTTTCAGCACAAACTCCTTCTCTATCATCATGAAGAGGGGTCCCCCTCTGCTTACTCTCCTTTTGAGCCTTCATAACCTCTATTGTCTCCTCATACAAGCTCTCTCCTTCATCTGTTACCTCATAGTCAGAATCCAGCTCATCACTCTCATCTATTAGATCTGGAAGATTGACTCCATCCTCTCCAGAAACCATCACACTCATCCCCATGTATGTTTTGGTGCTCTGATGGAAAGCCATAATTTTCTTCTCCAGTCTCCTTTGCTGATATTCAATCACAGAATGCTGTGCCTTTGTCATTGACTTCCAATGATGTACATCACTCTGCAAAGAATGTCTGACAATAATAATTTTAGCTACTGTTTATAATCTAGAATGATCACCTACTGGAGGTCCTCGATTGACAAACCAGAAATTAACCAGCAGATAGCACCAGATGGCAACCCTGCTGACTTCTCTCCAGTTGTGAGCTTGAATCGTATATCACTTTGAGTTGGAGCTAGAGCATGATTTAGCTAGTGGATAACATATAAGAATAATAGATCTCACTATTGTCCTCTTTCACATCATATATTCTCCCCGCTCATGCATTGCTTTTGCTTCAGACTGACTCCACTTTTATATCAGGTCTGCTGATATTGACTCAGTCAATTCATGGAAGACCAATCCAGACTTGGCTGCTTCCTTCTGCCCCTTCACAAATTTGGTCACAAGAGATTTAGCTATCCAGGTATCTCAGCAATGAAAACTCTGTTCTGAATAATGAGATGACTTACTCATACCAACCAGGTTCTTCCAATTCCAATCTTGCATATGATCATCCGAGAGCTCCCGTCTGCCAGAAAAAGTCATCATCCTGGCTGACTTGGAGATCAGATTCAAAGCAGCCCACAAAGTCTCTAGAATTTCTCCATCAACTTGTCCAATCCCCTTGATGAAGTTTGGGGAGAACAATGCAAAGCACTTCTTTATATGAGCACTAATGTGGAATTTTCCCACTGCTGCAATAAATTCCTTGACTTCTGGCAAACTAAGATATTCCCTGGTCATGGAAATTCTGAATCCATTTGCAGGAAACATCATACAGATTAATTGCACCAGGCAGTCCACCAGTTCAATATTTCAGAGCTTCACAGACCACATAATCCATGTTCATATATCTGATTCTTAATCAGTCACATCCCAAGTATGTTCAGGAAAGAAAGATATCTCACCTTTCACCTTTTGAAAATCAGCCACAGAATTTGGAACAAAACACCCATGGCGAGCACAGGCACATGCAGCGATTCCTGTTGCATCCAGATGATCTCTGCTAGACTTGTTTGCAGCAGCAGAAGCACAGTGATTATAGCATTTGGATGATTTCTGCCTCTCTTCAACTGTTACGTTGATATGCTTCTTATATAGTGCATCCCTAGTCATATAAGCCTCCCCATTCCCAGTCAAGGTTACATCATCCTCAGGGTTCTTTTGTTTGACATGATCTGCCTTGAAATTTCTATCTGTGACCAAGACATGGTAGAATTTCTCCCTATTATATTATAATTGGTTAGTATATTTATATGTCTATATGAACATCGAGAGAGGCTCACTGATGTGGATCATCCTCCCACCCTCTGGGTAAATTAATACCTAGTTGAGGACATGTTGGACAAAATCGCCTAGCAGGACTGTTACATAGTTTACCGATACCTAATTGGCCATGGGCCTTAGTAAGCATTGATTTTCTGGGACCGCTCCCTGAAAGCAACAGATACGACTACATAATGGTAGTCATATGCCGATTAACCTCCATGCTACACTTGATAGCTACTGTTATCACAGTGAAAGCCACAGAAGTAGCTGAACTCTATTATAGAGAAATCATCTGTTTGCATGGATTACCAGAATCAATAGTCTCTGACCGAGATTATAAGTTTACTTCCAAGTTTTGGAAGGAATTACACTGCATTACCAGTGGAAAACTGTTAATGTCTACAGCATTTCAGCCTCAAATAGATGGTGCTACAGAACATTTAATACATTTGATTAATCAGGCACTCTACACCTTTGTAAACGATAACCAAACCGATTGGAATGACAAATTGCCATCCATAGAATTTGCATTCAACTCTACAGTGAATAGCTCATCAAGCTTTGCTCCCTTTGAGTTGAATGGTGGCTAGATGCCAACTATGATTAATAACCCTATATTGAATACACCCTACAAAGATGTTAAGCAATTCGCTGAACAAGCGGTACAGAACCTTGAGGCAGCTCATGATGCTATAATAGCTCGCCACATAACTCAAACCTATCATGCTAACGCACATCCCTATAGGTGGTAAAGCCTACCTTTCTACTAAGAACTTAAACTTGCCAAAAGGCAGAGTCCAAAAGTTATTGCCCAAGTTTATCAGGCCATATACAATGCTTAACAGCAACCTACAAAATCTACCTATATGATAGAACTACTGGATGAACTCAGTATATGACACGACCACCCAACATTCCATGTAAACCTGTTAAGGCCCCATCAACCTAATCATGATGATTTATTCCCTAAAAGGGAAGCTAATGCATTTTACGACTTTGGAGCAGACCCGGAACACGAATGGGTCATACACGAAATAGCTGACCATAAATGGTCCCCCAAATTATCTTTCAAGATTAAATGGGCCTATGGTGATTGCACCTGGGAGCCTTTAGCCACAGTGGCTGAACTATCGGCCCTTGACCACTATCTTGAACTCCACGGAGTATCTACACCATGGGAGTTATGCCAGAACAAGCATACTGTGAGTGTGACAAGTCGCAATTGAGTGAATACCAAATATGGCAGTGTGGCAAATACCCACCAAATACAGCAATGTGGCAAATACCCACCAAACACAGTAATGTGGCATTCAGACTCCAATGCCCATGGATATAAAAAGTCAATTACAGCTCTGCTGTAATCCTCTTAACTTACCATATGCATGTCTTACCAAAGCCCTTGCCAATCACCCAGTTGTGAGTCCAGCTCACAGTCCCGATCCTGCTCATGCGGTAAAGAAAAGGCTTAATAACCAAACTCTTCAATCCTTTGGGACATCATTCTTGCTCTTTGCATCTATGATGCAAAGAAATTCCTACTATCATGAGCCTAATAGCTCATGTCTTACCTCCAATGGAGGTAGACCCCATGTTGCATGTGTTAGTGCACCCAGAAAGATGTCATGCATGCATCAAATACATCACCCACCTGGTGGCACAACACGATAATGGGGCTACTGAAGCCCTGTATGAAAAGCAATGTGCCTATTGGCACAAGCAGCTCCACCAGGCTGTTTGGGAACAGGGCTACGATTGTGGTTATGCAGACACACACAAAGACAACATGCAGTTGCACAATCAAGTCAATGACTTGTACAACAAGGAGCAAAGGCTCCAAAGCAAAATAGCTAGTTTGGAAAAACAGCTATTGGCCAAAGCTGACACAGTGCCCTCATAGTGTGAAATGCAGCCCTCACTGCAAGCTTGCATTGAGCTCCAGCCTCCTATCCCGACCAAGGGTAAATCCAGGGACTACACCCAGCCCAATATCCCCATTCCATTAGCGACTTATCCTCACATTGACAATGAACTCTATAAGGGTATAACAATTGATCAAGAATTGTCCCAACAGTACAAGGAAGCCATCACTCATTCTTTAGACCAGGCCCAATCAGGCCCACGGCCTGTTCCCATGCAGCCTATGGCAGGGCCTTCATATGCCCAAACTGCAAACCTTGCCAGGTTCATAGTTTCTCCCAAGCCAGCTGGCCCGTTAGGGAGATAAAGTCATTGTCTAGCAGCAAGATTGCCTCATTCAAGGCCCCATCTTTGGTCATTGGGCCCCCCATGCCTACACAGCTATCCCAAGATGGCACATCAGGAAAAACACTTTTGCTCTGAGAAACTCTAAGAGTGTCTTTGAGTGTCCTAGAGTGTCTCAGAGCTATCAAAGTTTCAGAGCTGTCAAAGCTTATTTGACACTCTGAGAGGGCATGTGTCTTAGGTTATTGGCTTTGAGAGTATCCCAGAGTGTCTCAGAGTGTTGTCAAGCTGCTTAGAGTGTCCCAATTCTATCCCAAAAAAGGAAATTTCAGTTTTCACAAGTCACATTTCACAACCTATATCAACTTATAATGCATTTATACATCTATATAATATATATATAATATCTATTAAACTTCAATTACACTTTATTTGCTTTTTATACTAATATTTCAACTAGGATCTGGTATAATATACATATATCAATATATCACACCAAAGAGCATGATCAAACTTTTGTATTTTGTTCAACCCACAGGTGTGTTACAACATATCTGACTTGGTGAAATTGTGTTGTTGATACACTTTGTAATGGTAATAACTAAGCAAATACTTGACTAATTGACATAGTTGTACAATGAAAATTGTACTATTTTCTGATGGCTATCAGGTCACATGTTTATTCACATGATTATACTAACCATATAAGGTGATAAGACATATATATAGTCATCTGATTCCAAATTTTGATGTGAATCTGAATTTGATAATGCCTCATGACCAAACTGACTATATAAGGCAACAATACATATATATCATCATCTGATTCAAAATTTTGATGTGAATCTGAATGTGATAATGTTACATAATCAAAATAACCATATAAGGCAATCATATCATTGGACTACAAATTTTGATATAAATATAAATATGATAATGATATGTGACCAATCTAGCTATATATGGCAACATATATATGTTATCTAATTCCAAATTTTGAGTTGATTTTCAATATAATGATATTATAAAACACTTTATATATATATATAACTTGGTTGCTGCCTTATACAGTTAGATCACATGTCACTATTATATTTACGTTTTGCCCAAAATTTGTAGTCTAATAAAAATACATGTCTTATTGCCTTATATGGTTAGTTTGATTATGTAACATTGTCATATTCAGACTTATATCAAAATTTGGAATCAAATTACTATATGTATATCTTATTGCCTTATATGGTTTGTATAATCATGTGACCTGATAGCCATCAAAAAATTGCAACTTCAGGTTTCACTATACACCCACTGCATATCACTTCATCAAGTATTGCTACAAAGTGTAATCATATGACTAACAATGTGAGCTCACAATTATTGAGAAATAGTATGACTTTTCCTATACAACACATCTCTATATATTTGGTCAGTTACTACTAGTATCACTTCAAGTTTCACTAGTTACTAACAATTTGAACAAGATTTCACCAAGTCCAAAATCTCATTTCTTGATAATATACTTATCATGTGATCACATGATACCATGATAGGTGTATATCAAAAAAAAACAAGGTTTTTTCAAGTAAACAACCTCAAATGCTCTGAGACATTCTCAGACATTCTCGGACACTCTGGAACACTCTGGGCACTCAGGAGTTCTCAGAGCCAAAGTGATTTTCCTGATGCATACCTATAGCCTTAGGAGCTGGTGGTCACCTGTCATTATACCCCAACTCCTTATGGAGAAACATCAAAGGACCCAAATTCTTCCCTATGAAAAAAGGTTCATCATCTGAGCTTCTGGCCATAGGCCCATCACACCCTTCATTTAGGGTCCTTGCCGAAAAGGCATACAAAATTACATTCACTCACTCAAAGAGCAATAATAGTACTAGCTTTACAAGCCAAAGTATTACCTGCTGCGGGCCAACAAGCCCAATACCCAGTAGACAGGCTGGTCATTAATTGCAATGACATGACCTAGCAGTGTGGCAATTACTTCAGGATGGCACACCTGCTAGCTCTGCTCGCAGAGCATTCAAGCTTAAAGCTCTCAAAATACTTGGCAATGGCCAATACCTGGGATTGGTAGCCCCTAATACCATTCCCAAATTCTGGGAAGCTTGTCACTTCCCCAACAACAAGCCATTCAACAAATCTGTCATTGCCACCCACTACTACCAGTGTGGGTTAGACTCCACAGTCTATGAGACCATGTTCTGTTATGCAGAACATGCCATCCTTGTGTGTGCTGATGCTGGCCAACCCCCTCACCAGTAGATCCTGCCACTGTTAACCCTGCCGCCACAGCATCTGCTACTGGTACCATGGTATCACTGGCCTCTATGCTGGCACCTCCTCCAGCTTGCATTGAGAAATGGTGTGCTGAGCCTATCAAAAAATATGGCAAATGGCCTAAACACAGTGTCAAGTCTATGATGGCAAAATACATATATACCACTGCATCAGCTGAAGAGCTAAATGTGCTCTCTGCCTTCCAAGGCAATAAACTCATTGATAAAATACTCAACAACACATACACAATATATGCCAAAGAAGGCAACCAAGACTCGGCCAACAAGAAACTGCCAGAGCCTTGTGCTAGGCGCATCAAGCTTACACCTGAACCACCGGAACATGTTGTTGATCCCAACACCCTCATGGGCCCATGCTAGTTTAGCATCCATACTTCCTCTTAAAGAGGGGAAGAGTGTAAGGAATCTATGATCCCTTGCTTCACTTTTTATTATTATTATTTATCCTTATTATTATTATTATCATTATTTACTGCAGACACATATGCCACAATGTGCACACATACGAACAAACCTTATTATGCTGTCCACATTGCACACTCCTTATACACATAACTACCACAATCTCATAAAACAGCATACACATTTATAGTATATGTCACAGGTACGGGTATACCCACAGGTACAGCTGTGGGTATGGGTACGAGTACAGACTTTGTACCTGCAAAAAGATAGACCCGTGGAAATGTACCTGTGGGTTATATTTTCTAGTACTAATATTACTTTCTACAATTAATTTTCGGCCATCCAAAGTAAGTTTTGTATTTTGTTCA
>QLPF01002398.1:26717-41569 GCA_003314045.1 Hygrophorus pudorinus
GCAACTGTCTTCCGTCCAAAGAGTCCTAGTTGACTTGTGCAAAATGATCAAAACGAAATTACCTCTTCCCCCAGGTCAGTCCCCTTCGTGGCTTATGGGGCATCACTCACTCCTTGGCAGATCGTAACCCTTTCTTGGGAAAGGATTATCGGGTTGAGGACGAAGAAAAGATGCTTCCACGATCCGAGCTTTGGGGATATAATCTGCCTATCAACGAGCAATACGAATATGACGCTCTGCGGAATCCTTCCGTCCTCCTCCACCGTGTTACTCCCAGGATCATCATCCCCCAAAACAAGATCACCCTCCTCCTGATCCAGTGGGCAACGTCGAACTTTGGCTTGGGGAGGAAGGTCTACTCGCGTGACGATATTGATCCTAACGCATATTGGAATGCCGACCCTCCATTCGTCGATGATTTCGAAAGTCTATCTACACCAACATCTGAATTTGCATTCGAGATCTTTGACGGGGTAGATGCTCCGCCATATGATTTCCCTTTCCAAGATCTACCCCCGGACGAGTTCCTACATATTCGATACTGCCACACTTACAATGTCCACGGCTGGGTGCACAACGGACTTAGTCGCGTCCTCCTGTTTAATTCATTCTGCGTCACGCAGCAACTCCCCTCGTTGGTGGATGTGGGAGCGGCTGTGCGTGTTTCCCGTTGGCTCTCTTCTACACTGGGTCACGATATCACCAACTACCTTGAATTTTTCATTGTTGAAGAAGGTCTTCTCGTCTGGGGTGATGTTCATGAGGGGTCGGTGTGGAAGCCTGACTTTGGAGAGTGGTCTGGCGAAGAGCGTGGCATGACAGCCATATTCTACAATGCCATCCAGTTCAACGAAAGACAAGTCGATTATACTCTTGACTATCCTCGATCACATATCAGGACGATGAGACACTTCCTCATCGATCCTATCTCTTACTGTCCGAATATGGCAGACATCCTGTCACTTCCTCTCATCCAGTCTCGGGCTGCGGACCACGCTCTTCCGTCCAATAACCTTCCACGATTTAACCCTGCCTCATGCATTTGTGGCAAGTGCACCTCGATAGAACAACAGGTATCCCCGGACCTGGACGCCTTTGGACATCAATATTTCACGATCGTGGAGGAAGCTTCCTCCAGAGGTTGCAATGCACTCGAGAGTACCTGGGAACCTGTCCTTCGGGGGGCGGAGAAATGGCAGGAAGACCTGCTACGGAGAATATCATCTGACTTCGCGGCTTTCCCCTGGACGTATGACCGACGGGGCGGTCCAGCCATCTTAGGGATTGCCAACAAGATGCGACTGGCGGCGGGTTCCCGTCTAACAGTGGATGAACTCATTCGTTTTGCAGTTGCACTTAGGCAGACTAGACTCGACGCCGATGGATACCTCTTCATGACTGCACCAATCATGCGACCTCTACCGCCTACCGGATTGGGATATATTCTTACCGTACCCTTTGCAGAGGACCGCGAGGAATATCGTGTTAAGGACCATAACGTTGAGCGTATTGTGTGCGCCGGAGGATGTTGGCTAGAGGAACTTGCAGGCTCCGATGTCACTGACGACAATGGGGGAATTGTGTTCCTTCATCCCACTGATCAAATCTCCATCGATTATCGTTCTCTGAATCCGGCAGCCGCGAATGCTTTGTGTATGCCGCTCTTCACACCGGATTTCCCTGGTCGTCTGCCCTCTCCTCATACCCCGGAGCATGGTGCCGTGGTGCCAGCTGACGTTGCTTTAAATACCGACGAGCTTACATTTCGCCAGTCAATAATCAACAGTAACTTCAAGAGTGACGGATTCCCGCTATTGTCTGTTGGCGATCGTGATTTCCCCTCAACCCGGGGTGCATTAGCCACGCTGATTAAGGTGACGCTCTCCAGTGGGCCCATCATAGAAACTCTCTGGAAACCGATTATCAGACTTGGTTCTCAATGTGAGCACTCGGACAACTACAACCGCATGACGTATCGTTCACCCACCTCTGCCGAACTCCTCCTAAACGTCCAGCTGCCGGACGACAAATTGGAAGAGAAGCTTGCCAACAACACATGGAATTGGGAGCTTCTTTCAGAGAATGAGTCCGCCAACAAGAAATGCCGGGATGCACTCCGTGAGCGATTGGACGAGTACCAACGACGTACTGCGCGGCTGCGAGAGCGAGGTTCTCCGTTGGAGAGAAACCATGCTTGCATCGTAAGATGCGAAGGGGGTGCCGGCCCTGTTGAACCTATTGTGATATTGGCGGCCTCCCTTGGCAAGAAAGTATATGTCGTTCATTACAAGTGAGTTCTCTTGGATGGAGCCTGGTCGTCAAGTTGATTTGTGTGATTACAGAGAGTGTTGGACGTGTGCACTTGCGGGGATGCAGGCTCAGGGCTGCACCGTTGGGATTGCGAAAAACACGAAATATGTTCATTGAGTATACATTAATTGGGGGGCTAAAAGGGCTACGTACACGTCAAGTTGAGTGCAGAGATGTACTCGATCAGTGATGCGCCACCCACACAATCACCTACCGTACGGAGCCTGTCACCTCATGCGGTCGATTGCAAACAATTTCGACCAAGGGCTGCACGGCCTCATGGGACCATTCCAATGGCACCCTATCCTGACTGTGCCGTCTCGTTCGGTACAACGACATGATCTCCCTCCGAATGTACGCGGCAGTCGTGCTATACTGGTCATACCACTTGATGAGGCCTTCGAGCATGGTCTCGTCTCTGATGTCGTGGACAAACACTTTCTCCATTATCAGCGTTGTGTCTGGTAGCGACGATTACCGTTCAAATTTGAATGAGAGCAGAATATGTGGTCGTACCTGCTACCATCTGCTCCCATTGGCAATACCTCAATAAGTCAACATCTCCGTCCATCACTTCGGCGCGATCTGGGGAATCCGGGTGTCCTATTATTCGTTGGCTGTGGTCTAGAGTCCTTTGCAAGGCTTCGACAAGCTGCGAACGTACATATGAGTCTCGATTTACACTGACGAGGGGCTGAATGCCTGCCTTGGCGTACTGAGCCGGGGAGTGAGTTGACCAAAAGGTGTTCCAGACCCTGATGAACGGGCTATTGCGGAACATCGGCAGCCCTTTTCTGTCGTAGTTCCCTAGAGAGAGGATCAGTGATGACTGGCAGAACGAACGATATATGGAACGACTCCGTCTCACAGAGCATCCCATTGCTTATGCAAAGCCTAATGAGCATGTATCACTGGCAAGAGAGAGACTGACGCACGAAGCGGAGATGGTCAGCTTGGCCTGCGTATCGGCGTTTTGCGCGACGGCGAAGAAAGTACTGAGGTCGTAGCGGTCACGCTGGTCGCGTTGGATATCTGACTCCGCAAGGGCCAAAGCATCCATCGTCTCCTGGATCAATCGCGCCAACCTGCTATCATCCGGAGTAGACCTGTGAACTATCATTACAATAAGAATTCACGAATGAAACGGCAGACTCGGACAGAGTACCTTCAGACAAACTGACGACAGCTTTGGGAGGAAATGGCAAGCTTTCTAGAGGTTCTTTGTAGTGCCGGTCAAATCGCGCCACAGCCTCTCTGGTAGCCTTCATTTCGATCTCATCATCATCGATTTCCACATCCTCGTCCTCTGCGGCCTCTTCCATTTTCTGCTGCACATCTTGCACAAATGTGTCGAACTTTGTAACAATCGCTACCACCGGCACTGGGCAACACCACATCAGAAGTACGATATCATCTGCGCCAATAGTAGATTACCTTGCGACAATGTCGAAAAAAACGCCTTCTCCGCAAATTGAATCGGGCGTGAATTCATCTCCATGCAATACCTGAGTATCACAAAATCAGATAAACTTACTCGACACAAGCGCAAAAGGCAGCGCGCACGAACCAGACCAGATGCAGCCTTTGATTTATGTCCCCCAACTGGGACCGGCGTTCGATGAAGTCCTTGACAACGTCAACCTCGTTGCTGCGCCCGGCTTCGAATCCCTCGGAGTCGTGGGCCACGATCTTGCCGTTGCCTTCGAATTTGATCTCGTTCTCGATGTTGTGGATGCCCCGCTGTGCGTGTAAGTAACCATGAGGGATGATCACTAATGGAGCAGTAGACGCCGGTAGCTTACGGTTGTACTCGGGGCGTCCAGCTGCGAGGAGGCGGCTCAGCTATACAAGCATCATGCCACCGATGACTCGCTTACCATGTTCCCGCCGCATACCTGTCAATGATTGAGCGCCCTTCTAACATCAAAAAACAAGAGACGTAACCCTACCTTGCTCAAGATCGTAGTTTTCCCGCACCCAGTTTTCCCGACGATCAACAGCCTAAACACATTCAAGGGTTTCGGCGCCTCGTCACTCGCCAAAAACCGTACCAACTCGGCCATATCGGCGGACGAGGCCCTCGCTGCAGGGATAAAATGTGAGCTCGCAGAGGGCGCGTGCGGCAGCGACTGCTTCGTTTTCGGCGCAGGTTTGAAGAACCGTTTGATTGCCTTGAGGCCTTTGAGCGTCCCAGTCAAAGGATCCTGGCGTTTGCGCAGAGGGCCGAGGAGGGCTTCGCGAGTCGCACACTGGAATACAACACGGACCCCCTCGCCTGTCTCTACGGAGCATTCGAAATAGTGCCTGGCGCCAATCCTCGAGGCGACCTTCATACCCTGACAGGTGCCGCAGTGGTAGATTGAGTGTAGATAGTGTGATACGAGCGTGAGAGTAAGAATGGGGTAACACTCGAACTTGAACTAACCTCCTCGGGGGTGACGGGGCGTTGCCGTGTCTTCCTGAGTTTCTCGATCACCCGGGTGTTGTGTCGCAGGTCCTTCTTGCAGCCTACGAAGACTATAGGCAGGTCAGCGCAGAAATGGAGGACCTCGGAGATCCACTGCAATCGTCATCGTAATGCGAGTCCTTTATCAGCGTCATCGTCGACACGGACTGCGTACGTCACGCTACTCACCTTTTCCTGGACGTTGTCGAGCGAGTCGGGCGAGTCGATGGCATAGCACAAGAGGATGACGTGTGCGTCAGGGTAGCTGAGGGGCCGAAGACGATCATAGTCTTCCACGCCTGCTGTGTCCCACAGCGCCAGCTCGACCTCCTTCCCTTCGACTTCGATGTCGACGACGTAGTTGTCGAAGACAGTGGGGACGTTTGACTGTCCAAGTCAGACGGTGTAATTGATTTTTTAGTCAGGACAGTAAATGGGAGTTGGGAAGAGCGGCGCACCCGAAAGATAGTGCCTTTACAAATTAGCATCAACAGGGCAGTCTGGACGTATCACGGGTGGGCTTGGTATAAAGCCAGCTTGAAGATGGACGAGACGTCCAACACACCTTCCCACAGCACCCGTCACCAACGATAACCAACTTTCTCCGGAGTTCAGACATTTCAGCGGTGGGACGTGACAGTTAAGGAGAGATGGGCGCCAAAAAACTCAAGTAGGAAACATCGTGGTCGAGTGCCAGGCTAGTGGGCGCTGAGGCCTGAGGGATCCAGTCCACTGGCAGCTGTCAATGATAAAAAAACGCGCCATGTCAATTCCCGAAGGCGAGGATTGCGCATTAGCGGTATATGTTGGCGTTATGGCTAACACTGGCATGTCTTCGCAGGAACCGCTGCACTGGCCATGATGCTTGGGACCATAACATCCGTATTGAAATCACTGTGCACACCCAAGACCAACCAGCCTCTGCGTTTTGGTCGACTGGCTTTAATCACTCGCTAAACTTCGGTGATAGCAGGATAGTGGTCGTCTGGAACCCGCAGCATCACTGGCAGTGTCGACAGTTTGGCTACTCACTGTATAGTGAAGTACTATGAGAACCTTTGATGGCTGTCAGAGTTTGAGGCCGATAGGTGTGCATTCACGCCAAACTTCCTGTGAAAACCGGAAATTATAGTACTAGTGATCCTGCTGCTTTTTTATTCCCTGGACCGCCTGCTTCCTCTTCTCTTCCTCACGTCTAAATTCCGCCACACGTTCCCCAATCTCCCGCCGCCTAACGTCACCATACTCTCTCGCTTCCCTGCGCGCCTCCGCAAGGTTAGTAGATGCGGCAAGGTGGCAACCGTTGTGGCTCTCCAACGAAAGCGGGACGAGAACGAGTCCATGAGTGATTCCCGCTGCAAGAGTCTAGCAGATAACGACGTAGGATACATTACACGCATATATCCAGAAGGTGAGATCAAACAATGTGCTAGCAACGGGCCACGCACCAAGATCCCGAATACCACAATTATCATATCCTTCCACCTATCGTCCGCACTCGCTTTCCACCGCCTCCCTCCGTTCACATACTCGTATTCGTGCCTGCGTCGATACGCGGAGTCATTGCCCCACGCGCGCTTCCGCCGTGCGATTTCAGCAGCAAACGGGTCCGAGGCGAGAGGCGTGTGGCCCCGAAGGACGTCGTAGGCAGCCGCGATGGCTTGGAACCGCGACTGGCGCTCCGACGCCGACTCGCACAAGGAGCGGCAGAGAGGCGAATCTGGGTGGTGGAGTCGCACGAGGTCGTAGTCTATTGCACGGGTTTTTTCACAAGTATGTGTACAGAGAGAAAGGGGACGTGCATCTGGCTTTGATGTCCTGTTGGGAGGCTGAGACGGGGAGGTGGAATATCTGGTGAGGCGTCGGGTCGGGATTGGTCGGGTAAGGGTAGCATGGGCTGGAGTCGCTGGACGTCACTGTGGATGATGCGAGACGGCATTGTAGACACAGGTGCTTGGGGAGCAGAGCTAGCTTTAACCGTGACCGCTGTAGCATTTCATGAGTATTTTGAGTCTGGACGTCGGAGACCTACAGCAACTTGAAGAAAATATATATAACTGCTCAGATATCTATACAAAGCGTGTCTTTCTGTCATATTCTGCTACTGTAGCGCCATGGCACCATTGTTAACTTGAAGGCTTCAAGGCCTCAAGCTTCAAGCTTCAAGTTCTGGCTTGCACATTTTCTCTTTCAAAAATCCGGCTTGACAAGCCAGGCTTAGCCAGCAATGTCTAATATATGGTGCGAAAAAACCGCTTATAATTATCTCGAGTCGTTGGCACTGTAAAATATTCTTTATAGATTTGCAACTCCCAGGAAGTGACAATACTTCTGACGACCGACGTTCCTCACTGCAAAATAGCATTTCAATTTCCAAGTCACCGTACAGTAACTCCAAGGTCTGCGAACGAATCGATAAGGTGCAAGAGAGAGGTTGCGCGGAAGGGTGAAGGTAACGCTTTTTCCGCCGATGGGCGGACGCCCTGCGACATCAGGAACTGGTCTCCCTGATGCGCTATACGTCTCCCGAATTAGTTTCTCCCTTGCGAAGCACGACTGGATCCTCGTGCGTGTACAAATCAGCGAATGCGGATAAAAAATTAAAAAACGCTTTACGCCGCCTCCGCCGACACAGTAATAGCCATGCCCGTGGGCCCAGTGGGGTAAAAAAATACATGTGAATCCAACTCCTGATTGTTTTACAGAAAAGAACAATCGTGGGTTCTGAAACGCTACGAGTGGTATAAAAGGATCGGTCCAGGTTCGTACGATTCTCATTCTGAAATTTATTCTTCACTGGTGCTGGCCACCTAACCCATCTTTAACTTTGATTATGCTCAAAATCTTCATTCTGGTCTGCGTCGCTCGTGTAGGTATGATAGGTGTGCTGGGCGCACCTGTGCTGCAAACTGGGGAGTTGGATTTTAGCAGTGGTAAACTCAAAATCCGGTAAGACTGTTCACTAATTTGAATGAATGCATGAGCACAAACTTATACTACCGGTGCTTCCGTCCGACCCCAATGACAATGTGCTGGTTAGGCGAGGTGGTGCCGGTGCCACCAAGTCGACGAATGAATCGGTGAGGGTGCCTAAAGCGGGAAACTTTGAACACGGTGATCGAGTTTTAATGATTGACTCCAAATAAGCCTCACTAACCTTTTTCCTTTTTTCCTAGCCGCACCTTGTCCTCACGACGATAAAAAATGCAAAGGCTACACCTTCATAAATCCGGCCACCCTGGATTGTCACATAATCGAATGTCATAAAGGTACCGATCCTCTGAGATACAAGGTGCCACCTACGAGTCAGTGGCTTTTTGCTCTTGCAAAGCAGTATCTACCAAACCTTTCCACCACTTCTTCTAGTACTTGCGGGCGACGGCACACGTGGACGACCTCGAAAGTATCGTACGTAGCTTCTTGCTCCTAGTTATAATATCTGACAAGGGTGTCTTTCCTATCCCGTAGATCCTGGCTTGAATCCGGAATGTCCGTAAACTCTTCCTCGTCCATGTAAAATGGTCCCAACAGTACTTTCTTCCCCCCGCAGCCATACGTACAGCCCTTCGATGTCTGTAGCCTTCCATTTATATATAAAGTATTGTCTGACCGCCGCTTCTTCAAGGTGCCCGTAGCCCGAAATTTGGTAAGAGAACCCGGGCGCTTGTTAAATCGCGCGTGGATAACGGTCAGCCATGCCGAGGTATGTGTCTTTTTTCCATTTGTGTAAAGGTCTGATAGTCCCGTGTAGCTATGAAACATGCCGTTGATGGTGTGTAGCCGTTCGTGAAAGCTATGTAAAGTAATATCTCATAAACTGTTGTTCAAGTGGTGGACAAGGAGCGACAGCAACGGCGCCGTGACCGTCATGCCGTCGAGCAGCCTGACACCGTCGAGCAGCCTGACACCGTCGAGCACTCTGTCACCGTCAAGTACCCTGTCACTGTCAAGCACCCTGCCATCGTCAACATCCCTGTCACCGCCGAGCACCCCATCACTCTCCAACCCGCCCCCTCCCCCGTTGCAGCCACAGGGCCACGTTCCGGCTTTGATCTCAACCTGCGTAAGTGACTTGTTCATGGCGTGTCAGATCCACTAAACAAACACGTCTAACTCACGTAGCACCACCGGGCTGGGCGGGCTCTCCGGCTCCGCCGTCATCTCCACGCTGAGGTATGTGACTTGTTCATGCAACTCAACAACTGACCACATCCCCCCAGCCTCGTAGCCCGCCCCCATGCGTGCAGGCCCGCGCAGGCTTAGACACGAAGATTGTCGTGTTTCTCGCTACTAAAAGAGTCTGCGACGAGCTTCTTGAATTTGTAGAACATATTGCTTTCAAGCCCTTGTGATTTTTTGTTTTATTTTTTATTTACAGTCAATTTATGGTCCGACCTCCCTATATGTTAGCGACAACGCACATCTTTTCGTGTCGAAAGTATTTCTACACGTTGAAATACGAGTCCATGCCGGTGAGATCAAGTGTAACAACCCGCCCATCCCTGGTGCCCAGAGCAACACTTCCAGGTTACACAATCAGAGAATGGCAACGGGAATCCAACAAAGTCGTCGCTGCTGATGCAAGGAGCAAACCCAGCCATTGTCAATGATGTAACTAGAAGTGGGCCCGGGTCAAGTGGCACTTGACGAAGCAACAGGATGGGGCCACGATAACGAGGACTGGGATGAAGTTAGAGCGGCTGCAACTGAAATGACAAAGAAATGCCCTTCAATGCTGTCGAGATGCACACCACTGACTGCATCTCACAACCGGACAGTGTTGTCCGACCCAGACACGACACGGGTCCCATGCAATGAGAACACGACCGACCTAACATGGCCGGAATGTCCGTATACGTGAATCCCAAGTCTTCTCTGATCCATTGTATTGGGAGCCCACGCTCCTGCCAATATCTCTTGTAGATCAATGTTTCCTTCGGTGTGCAGAGTAGAGCTGAGTGGTATACATGAAGACAGGAAGTACTGATCACGGAAAAAAATTAAGGGGTGAAGCGCTCGCAGTCGTGTAGTAACGTTTTGACATCAGTCTTATTCGGGCCAACGTTCTAATGAATCCGGTAAGTATAATCCTTTAGGTACGTAGAAACGACATGACATACAGCGAGCGCCTTTTGTGCGAAATTTAACGCCAAAAGGACATTTCAAAGTTCGCCTAATAGGCTGCACACCTCCACCCAGTAGAGTAGATATTTCGAACAGAACTCCTTCATGAGATCCAGAAGGACATCAGTCATCATACCGTTCGTGAGATGAAAAGCCTGGTGACGGCAGGCGTACTGGAGCTGAGGCGGGATGTTTCTTGTGATTCGTGTCTGGAGGTCATCCACCTCGTCATTGAGTGTCGATGGGTTTTTGATTCCACAGATATCGCGCTTAAGGTCCTCCATGACCTTTATACACTGAAGAGCCAGTAATGTATGTTGAGTTCTCGTATCCACGACCAGCTTCGGATTCGTGCATCGAGTTGAACTGGTCATGCAGTCGAAGAACGATAGATGGTGTAAGCGAATCACTTGAATGTTGTCGACCGGGACTATGATAACGGAGTGAAGACATGCCAGAGTCTGGCGAACCGTTCTTTTCTCCAAGTTCAGCAACTTCTCCAAAGCAATCGCAGAGAGAGGATCTTCAAGCAGAATAATCGTTCCGAGAACATTTTTGAGCCGATCAGCAAGGCGATCAGATATGCTAGGAAAGACACGGGTCAATACGACCATGTATAATTGATCTAGATGGTGATGTGGGCTGTTGACCGTCTCAAGTTTGTCGTGAAGGAGCTCTGAAAGCTGATCACTAGGACTAGAATAGTTCCGAATTTGACTGACGTGGATGCGAAAATGAACAGTGCGGCCGACAGGCGTGTCAGAGCGGCGATATCCACCATTTACGGCCACGAGGCATCCAGGTCATAGGACTTCCCGACCACGGCAAGATTTTCCTTGAGGTAGCTCTCGATATCATTCTGCACCACCTCCAACTTGATTTCGTGCAATATGAGCCGCCGCGTTGCTGAGCACAAAGTATCTGAGAGGGCCTGTGTGATATTTTGTTCTGGACGATTGGTGACCAAGATTTTCAGTGGCGAAAGTCCAGTGACGTGCAGAGAAAGCGAAGACAAGATGATGGAAGCAGCCCCACTGTCTTTGCATTCGTCAAGGACGTCCAATACATTCGTTGAGAAGAAAACCCAGGATTCCATCTGGGGCGTGACACCCTCGAAGTTTGTCTTGATCATTCTATGCTGCATGTCGATGCAGGAGAATTTCCTCCAAAGTACCACCTCCAAAGTAATTTTTGAACTCTTGTGCAACCTCGGCGTCCAACAGAGGGAACAGAGGGTCGAGAATGGTGTGCTTGTAAATGGCATAGAAAATGACCCATATCAAGGACTCGAGGTCATGATGCACTTGACGTGAGATCGTTTTACTCTCAACAACTGCTTTCAAAACCTCAGTGGCCATGAATTGGGCAGTCCCCTAGATTTCAATTTAACGAAGTCAGAAGAACGAGGCGTACACGTCATCTGTGGACCATGAGAACTCTTGGGCGGGCCGGGGACTTTGTGAAATACTGAGCGAGCAGGGTGGTGATGCACATTTAGACTGCCGGAATGGTTGTCAGAAGGCTTAGGAATGGGATATGGACCAGATCCAATGAGAGCGGGTATCCCTTCGAAGACGGTGGTCGATGGTCTTATCGAGGCCAATCGACATCAGCAAGAAAACCTTCCTGGCCCTCTGGTGGCGGAGCACCGTTCCTTTCTATGTCCCTTATGAAAACATTGCCCGCACTGATGTCGCGATGCAGAGTACCCATTTCACACAAGAACTTGTGCCCTGCGCAATGTAGTTTAGAAGACACATGGGCCACCGGGATCAGTCAAATTCACCCGCCAAAGCTGCAAGGAGAGCTCCCTCTCGGACTTGAACGTCCATCATGATAACCCACGTCCGACTGGTTTGATGAGAACTCGATGGAGAATTTGATTGTCCTGAAGAATGTGACGAGGTGGATTGCTGAGATGCCGTGGATTACGCATTGGCAGGCTCTGAATGTTGACCGGAATAGCTAACTGACATCGAGCAATTCAGCGACGCCAGGGTGACTTCCGTTTGCCTTGATTTGACTCGGAGCTTAGACTCGCGAGTGTGTGCTCGCCAGCCTACTTTGAGGACAGTTCTTGTTTCATTCTTCTTCTGCGTTGTACCGGTTGCAACCCTCACATGGCCTCACATGCCAGACCGACTCGGATGTCCCACGAATGCGAAACTCATATTGGGAGACCCTCTGTGATCCAGCATCGCGATATCGGGTGTCACGTCCACCCATGCCTACTCTGAAACGAGGATATTGCGGCTGGTAATAAGTATCCTCCTTCAACGCGTCATTCCTGAGGTCGCGGTCGGTCTCCTTCATCCGCCTTTACCTCAATGAAGGAACTGATACCCCTACGGAGTAGATGATCCCGGAGAACCTGTGCAACTCCTTTGAAGATCTCGGACGGGAAAGAAGGAAAAGGAGATATACATCTTTGGTACGTTTTGCTCATTTGAAACTTTATAGCTTGCCACATAATACAATCCCTTGTCTCTAAGCTCGCTATATTTCAGACCATCGAGGAATCAGTTCGTACGACCCACGTTCATTTCATCGTTAGACTGTATTGACTGCCGGGAGGAAGATTCATGACGAGGGGCAGAACTTTACGTCTGATCAACCGGATTTGTATTCATGGAAGCTCCTGGCACGCAAACAGCGTACATAGATGTCTTTCACACAGTGGAATCGGGTACATGCTGGGTACCTAGAAATGGTTCTACAACATGCTCGACATTGTACTTGGGGCTTGCCGGCTGTGTCGCTTCCCAGTCAAGTGCCATCCTCGACGACCGTGTTGCTCACTGCAAAATAGCATTCAATCAATTTCACGTACAGTAATCCAAGGTCTGCGAACGAATCGATAAGGTGCAAGAGAGAGGTCGCGCGGAAGGGTGAAGGTAACGCTTTTTCCGCCGATGGACGGACGCCCTGCGACATCAGGAACTGGTCTCCCTGATGCGCTGTACGTCTCGCGAATTAGTTTATCCCTGGATCCTCGTGCGTGTACAATCTAGCGAATAGGGAAAAGAAAAACAAATCACTTTTACGCCGCCTCCGCCGACACGGTAATAGCCATGCCACTGGGCCCAGTGGGATAAACAAATACATGTGAATCCAACTCCTGATTCTCTCGCAGAAAAGAACAATCATGGGTTCCGAAATGCTACGAGTGGTATAAAAGGATCAATCGCCATTGCCAGGGTTCGTACGATTCTCATTCTGAAATTATCTCTTCACTGACAGGTTCGGTGCTGGCCGCCCAACCCATCTTTAACTTTGATTATGCTCAAAATCTTCATTCTGGTCTGCGTTGCTCGCGCAAGTATGATAGGTGTGCTGGGCGCACCTGTGCTGCAAACTTCGGCTCTTAACAGTGGTAAACTTGAAATCCGGTAAGACTCTTCACTAATTTGAATGAATACATGAGCACAAACTTATACTACCGGTGCTTCCGTCCGACCCCAGTGACAATGTGCTAGTTAGGCGAGGTAACGCCAGAAGATTTGAACACGGTGATCGAGTTTTAACGATTGACTCCAAATAAGCCTGACTATCCTTTCCTTTTTTTCTAGCCGTACCTTGTCCTCACGACGATAAAAAATGTAAAGGCTACACCTTCGTAAGTCCGGCCACCCTGGATTGTCACATAATCGAAGGGCATCAAGGTATTGATCATCGGGGATACAAGGTGCCGCCTACGAGTCAGTTTTGTTCTTGCAAAGTAGTATCTACCAAACCTTTCCACCACTTCTTCTAGTACTTGCGGGCGACGGCACACGTGGACGACCTCGAAAGTATCGTACGTAACTTCTTGCTCCTAGTTATAATATCTGACAAGGTGTCTGTCCCATCCCGTAGCTGTTGGGTTGGATGAGCATTGTCCGTAAACTCTTCCTCGTCCATGTAAAATGGTCCCAACAGTACTTTCTCCCCCCCCGTAGCCATGATTACAGCCCTTCGATGTCTGTAGCCTTTCATTTATATATGAAGTATTGTCTGACCGCCGCTTCTTCAAGGTGCCCGTGAACCGGAATTGTGTCAGCAAACCCGGGCACTTGTTAAATCGCGCGTGGATAACGGTCAGCCATGCCGAGGTATGTGTCTTTTTTTTCCATTTGTGTAAAGGTCTGATAGCCCCGTGCAGTTATGAAACGTGCCGTTGATAGTGTGTAGCCGTTCATGAAAGCTATGCAAAGTCATATCTCATAAACTGTTGTTCAAGTGGTGGACAAGGAGCGACAGCGACGGCGCCGTGACCGTCATGCCGTCGAGCACTTTGTCACTGTCAAGTACCCTGTCACTGTCAAGCACCCTGCCATCGTCAAGATCCCTGTCACCGCCGAGCACCCTGTCACTCTCCAACCCGCCCCCTCCCCCGTTGCACCCACAGGGCCACGTTCCGGCTTTGATCTCAACCTGCGTAAGTGACTTGTTCATGGCGTGTCAGATCCACTAAACAAACACGTCTAACTCACGTAGCACCACCGGGCTGGGCGGGCTCTCCGTCTTCGCCGATATCTCCACGCTGAGGTATGTCACTTGTTCATCATGATGCAACTCAACATCTGACCACATTCCCCCCCCAGCTTCGTAGCCCGCCCCAATCCGTGCAGGCCCGCGCCGGCTATTTAAGCACAACGTAGATCGTGCGCGCAGGGGCTGGGGTATGGGATGGGTAGAGGGAATGGAGATGGAGGTTATCACACGTACTTGACGCAGGCTTAGGCTTTAACTTTAATTTTTATTTCATTTTTTATTTCAATTCAATTTATGGTCCGACTCTATATACAATGAATTCTTTTCATGTCAAAAGCATTTTTACACGTTAAAATACGAGTCCATGCCAGTGAGATCAAGTATAACAACCTGCCGGTGCCCAGAGCAACACGATTTCCGTTCCAGGTTACACAATCAGAGAGCGGCAACGGGAATCCAACAAAGTCGTCGCTACTGATGCAAGGAGCAAACTTGCCAC
>QLPF01002403.1:2038-23737 GCA_003314045.1 Hygrophorus pudorinus
ACTGATAAATTTCATGGGCCTGCTCTTAGAAAATTGAGCGCTGGGCTTCAAAAGACTGGATTGTGATACGCAAATCAATGAACACAGCAAGACAGGAAGCCCTGGGGAAGGACACTTCAACAACCTCAAAAACCTCCTATTCTTAAGAGGCAAGGGATCAGAGAAAGACAGTATCTCAAGATTAACCCTGGAAGGATTGACACAGTTTCCAGAATCCTTGAAAGATATAGCCTCTCTCATATGACTGAAATAAAGTACAATTAGTCAACAACACAGAAAGCAAGGAAGAGGACAAGTTATGTGATATCAAAGTCTTCTAGGAGAGAAAACCAGAATGAAAATATGATGGCTGGTGCTTCATTTCCACCCCATGGAACAAGAGCCTTGCCACCTCTTGATTGTATAAATGAATATTATAAGTAAGAAACCCAGCATACCAGTGGCATTAATATCTTACCTCAATTTAGGCATGTCATTGGTATACGTGGAACAAAGCTTTTTCTGCCACTCAGAAACAACAGTCACTCCACATTCTTCTGGACAGATTTCACTTTACAACTGTTAGATAAGAATAAATAAGAATATCAAGTCATACCTAGTGGGTTTTAGGTTTTGTGTTATCTCATTGTGCTCAATGTTTTTTTTGAAAAGGCTTTTTGAGCCAACCATTTGTTGGAATGCCATGATATCTCTTTCAAAACAAACAAAAAGCTTCTATTAACAGAGCAATAAATGACAATAAAACAAGATACTCACTCAGAATTATATGTGTCATCTTCATTGCTATCTATGCTAACTTCAGGGAGAGGTCTAACAAAGGTAAAATAAATGAAAGTTGCAACAGAGGTCTAGCACAACAAAAGAAAAATTACCCAAAAACATATTTTTTTTCAGATGACTTTCTAGACAAAGGAGACTCTTTGTCTTTACCTTTAACACCAGAGCTGATATCAAGATAATCAGCATCATATACAAAATAAGTTTGATGGGCTTACACAAAAACATCAGAATCCCAGTTGGGTGAAACACTCTTATCATTTTCTCTAGTATCTTGCTTTCTCTTCTTGGCAGAAATCTCCTTTTTTACTGACATCTTTTTTGGACTGGCATGCACACTGAGGAGCAAAGTTTGATTGGAATTTAAAAATAAAATAAAACAAAAACATTATAAAATAAAATTCACATACCCAACTTCTGGGATAGAAATATTTGCAGGCAAATGCTCATCATCAGAGTTGAATTGAACACATTTCAAACTAATGTTGGATAGATCAAATGATCAGTAGTATAATAACAACACATAAAACAATACTCACGATGACTTCATTCTTGGGCTTTTGCTGATAGGAAGAGTTATATCACTGCAATTGCAAAAAACTCAATAACAAATAAATCTTACAGGAAATAAAACAAAATAACTTACAGATCTTCTCTTGTATCTTCAACTTCATATTCTTCGTCTTTATTTTTGTTATCAGAAGCTGCTTGGGTGTTTTGATCAGATGATACATCACTATCCAATCCAAATCAATTATCACAATATAAGTAAATATGTAATAATAAAAATGCACAAAACCACAACAGACCCTTCATCACTAGAACCAATAAGATTAGATAAAAACATAACATAAAAATGATAGTAATACGTTATCTTTCGAAATCCATAGCAACAACTTTTTTTTCATGTCTGGAAGGCGAAGATTTCACAACAACTCTAGCAGAGACAATAATTCAAAATTTTGTGAAGCAATGAAGTATTTGAAAACTTACTCTTGGGATTTAGATTTACTTGTAGCTCGAGTGCTACGAGTTTCCTTACTATCAAAAAATGAAAATATATCAATAGAAATAAATATAAACATGTAAAACAGACATACATAGGTGACATTTTCGATGACTTGGTTGGACTTTTAGGCATGGTGAATATGTAGGACAGATTATTGTGATCTGAACACCATGTGCAGACTTTATACGATGTCGGATCCCATAAATAAATAAATAATAAATATATGTAGCATCTTTGTTAAGTCGATGTGATAAAGAACTTTGATTGTGATCGAAAACACAGATAGTGTGTAGGACACTTTACCATACGGGTTATACAAAACAAAAACAAAAAAGATAAATGTGAAACAAGACGACACCAGATCATGTATCATATACTATATCCAACTATATAGTCATACCAACACAAACAGGGTTGCCAAGAGAGAGAAAAAAAAACCCCTGCTAGATTAGTTACCAGTTTAAGATTTGCCTAATGTAAATTTCAAGCAAGAGGAAGGCAATCGAGCAAGTGTTACCTAATACAAATATCAGTGGCCAGGATGGTTTACACTTGATATCGATTGCAGTATGTTGCTAGACATACTTGGAAACATATGAAACATCTGTGAGAAACTTGCCACATATATAGTGACTTGTAAAAATCACACCAAATCACTCTGAAGATTTCAGCAACACAAGATGAACCAAAGTTATAACATTCCTGGAGCAGGCAAGTGACTTATATCATTGTCTAGGACTGACAATCAAGATCCACAAAGTACGAACCTTGGAGAGATTGGTGGAATTAAGTTCCACTGTTGAAGTGGACAAACAACTATCTGCTTTTGAAATAGTCAGTGAATGAAATTCAAAAGAAAGCAACTAATCATAACATATTCTTGTCATTTAGGACAAATAAAGTCAAAATAGTTCAAACTTATCAACCAAAAAGCTGGTGTTTAGCCAATGAAGACTCTGAGGAAATCGTATTGCGACTACAAGGCGTACTTTGCGAAAAAAATCTACCCCCAGTCCACATACAAGTGGAGTAAGTCAGCATACATTCACTCAGTGTATACATATTCATTCACAAAATGTATACAGTCAGAAAACCAAGCGCTCTATGAAATATATGCGTCAATCTATAGCAGTAACAGGACTAGGAACAGATGGATTCAAACAGATCATCGATACTATAAAGAAAATACAAGCCTTCTTCAGCAGAGAATTTGAAGAAGATATGCTTGTCGACTGGACTCCTAGCTTTTTCCAACGCATGGAATCTATAGACATTTCCAACCGCTATTTTGTCTCTCTTCGTGATGTTCCAGATGCTACCCCAGCAGAGCTTCATCCAAGTATAGATCCTACAGGTCGGTTACTAAGATTAGTAACTGGCAGTGATCTCATCCACACCGATGACAATCAGGTCCAGTATTATGAATCATGCACATCGTCTAGCAGGTAAGTAATAAATAAAACTATTTTCAAAAGCACTACCAACATATGAACAGGATGCAAGCAGTCAGCCCCAACAGATTTCGCATAGGTGATATGGTCGAAACACAAATTTCCTTTGCTGTCTTTCCTATCAAGGAAGGCAAACTCAAATTGGGACTCATACTTAGAGCAATTGCTTTACTGGACCACTCGGAGACAGATGTAAGTCAACACATCTGCCCTATACACCTGTAATAGTGATGATTAAAACAAGTGATCCATATATAGAAAGCGCTACTTTGCAGGAGTCAAATCACTAGGCTGGTGATCTTACAGCCATTAATAACTCTGAAAAGAAAAACAGGGTACGAGGAAAATGAAGAAGAAGTGGTAACCAATGCTTGCAAGAAGTTTCAGGCTTTGAGCATAGATAGTTAATTATATATTTACTATCCAAAAATGAATTCAAAGTGTGAAAGTATTGTACCTATGTGGCTCAATAGGTACCTATCTAAAGCATGTTTCACAATCCAATTTAAATAATACTTGCACTCAACATTATAATCTCGAATAACAATTCAATATATCAATAAATATAATAGCTAACTTGATTGCCTTGTTTGAGTGCAGGTAATGCGCGATAAGCCAGCAAAATATAAAAATATAAAAATATTCAATAAGTAAATAATGGTCCAAGTTGCAGTGGTAGTAACCTGTTTGCATCAAAAATTCACTTGCTTTCCCTCTTCTCAAACCTATCTCCTAAATCCACTTCATGAGGTCTATTTGGAACAGACAATGTCAAAATATCAGTTTCAACCAAAGAAACTGCAAATTTGATTGATAATCTCTGATGCCTTGTAGTCTACATCTCCATGTCTAACACTTGCCTGATAAATAGTCAGTCTTGGTAAGAAAAAGAAAAAGATACTGTGGAGAAAAATGATAAAGTGTCCATAGTAATGTCCGTAGCATTAAGTTGTAGTGAATGGGTGATAGTAAGATAGAAAAATGAGTCCAGATATATCAACATAAGATGAAATAGTTATTTGACTAGACAGCAGTGGGGACATATTTGAAGAAAGGCTGCTGAATTGTTGATAATATGCTACATAGTCATTGCCTCCATGTCATCGATACCAAGGATGCCAGTATAGCTATCTTTTTGAAAATGAAAAGTTTTGGGGGGAAGATCTTGTTGTTGAATTCGACTGATACATGGACGTACTTCCCTCGCATCTCGTAGATCCTAATAAACTGACTGTTTCCAAACAGCTCCTCACTAAAAATCCGACTATCCTCCACCAATTTCTTGTTTGTGCTTGTGAGGAGAAGCATCGTAGTTGAGTTGCATTGTCCGTAGGAACGCGACCATGTGAGTCCGACGTCGACATAGGTTTCATTGAGTTTAGTGTAGTGAGGAATAAAGAGAGAGGGGCAACTTTTTGGTGTGGATGGCAATGTTGTTGATACATAGTCGTTTTTAAGGGTGTTGTTGTTGTGTTGTTGATTAGAGATGGTAGATTGAACAAATGACATAGTGGGGTAGGTAAGGAGCAGTGCTGTAATAGTAATGAGCGAATGTAGCGGATAGAAATCATTTTGGTAAATGTTAAGGCAGTTTACTGTTGTTTGCACATGACCTTGTCACAGGGTGTCACATGTCAAATTTGATGATACAATAAAACTATTGTAAGTCACTTGATTCTGCATGGTTTCCCTTGAAAATTTCGATCTGTAAGTCTGAATATATTAGCTATATGTTGGCCACATCAAAAGGCCCTAATTTATTCTATTTAAAAATGACATTTTTGGCCTAATTGGGCCATTTCCCCTAGTTCAGGAGCTCCAGCAATTGGAGGATGTCTGAAACTGTTCAGACATATTCTTTAGTAGGTTGTCCATATTCTGGAACAGTTTGAACCAGTTTGAACCACAGCCTGAAGCTTGAGAGCCATTCTTCTTCAGTCATTCAGATGTCTGAACAGTTTTAGATTATTTGGTTTCACCCTCCAATTGCTGGAGCTCCTGAACTGGGGGCAATGCCAATTAGGCCAAAAATGTCATTTTTCAAGAATAAATTAGGGTCTTTTGATGTGGCCGACATATAGCCAATATATTTACACATAGCTCTTCTATAACATTTTATGATGTTTCTTTGTATTAGTAATCTGTAGTTACTTATGCCTATAAAAACACTAGTAACTCTAGCTTAAGTCTCTTGGGATTATCACTATAGTAACTCACTCAGAACTTGTATTAGTAATCTGTAGTTACCTATACCTATAAAAAAACACCAGAGTTGTACTGGTAACCCCAACTCAAATCTCTCAGGATTATCACTACAGTAACCCACTCAGAACTTGTATTAATAATCCATAGTTACTTAAGCCTATAAAACACCAGAGTTCTACTGGTAACCCTAGCTCAAATCTCTTGGGATTATCACTATAGTAACCCACTCCGAACTCAAACACTCAGACATACAAACATATCTACTACTCTTATTGTTTGTAGGATTATCTAAATGTGTTGCCTTAACAATATATTAAAGCTAACTCATATCACAATCTTGCTAGTAGATGTACAAGATCGACAACTCTTTACACCAACAATCACGCTTCCTATATTTGGAAGGCAGACATGTCAAGACAATCCACAGAATTACTTGCCACCAACTCATCATCATCCGAACCTATTGAAAGATTATCCACACACATGAGAATGACATCCGACATGCAGCGCTCAAGATTAGGAGCATCTTTTGTCGTGACAATGAAATAGGAGAATACAAGATCAATCATCAGGATATCTGCATACTGGAGGAAAAAGACAAAGAGTACAGAGAGTTGTATCCTATTAGATAGACAAATTGTGTCTTCCCCATATCACATAACTTCCCCAAGACCTACCCTACTAAAACCGAGGGGTCCTTTGTCATTGCTAGTCCCCTGGATGTGCCATCTCTGAGTAATATTGATTCAGCTGTTATGTCAGGGCAACACCAAATACAATCAAGTACTGGTTATCCTGAATGTCCTACAATTGAGAAGTATGCACACACACTCCTGTCTTCTTGCTGTTTGTTAGGGGTACTAAGGCCACCAGTGTAGAGTGACCGATCTGTCATTGGAAGCATTTATCATGTGCCTATATCATGAGAAAAACCAGACAGGGTTCCTAAAGGCCAACTTAAATATCATGAGTGGCAGGGCAACACTAAATACAATAAAGTACCGGTTATCCTGTAAAGATACAAGACCAGAAGATGAAGCGAAAGGTTAGAGGAGAAGGATAAGAGAGAAGAGAGAGGAGAGAGGTCGCCAGAAAGCTATCTTAGAAGGAAGCTCCATAGTCATGGTGGTAATCCTGAGATAACAGACTGGAGAGTCTGTTACTCATTTATTGCAATATATACACTAATGATACAGTGGCTGTGTACTAGTACATTTGGATGTGAATCAGACGCGCTGTGCTTGCAGGCAATGGTCAGGTGATAATGTGCACAGCACGAGAGAAAGGATATGTGAAGAAAGAGATATACTATATAAGGGTGATTGTTAGGGCGATGCTATAAGGTGTCCCTACAAATGATAAGAGTGGTGAAGTGTGTAAGAGATAGTTCGTGAGAACCGAGGATGAGGTATAAGATGAGAGGAGAGAGTGATGGTGAGTTCTGAAGACTGAAGGGTATGCGCTTTAGCAGTAATCCCAAGAGATTCAAGCTGGGGTTACCAGTCAAACTCTGGTGCTTTTATAGGGTGTATGACTAATACAAAGAATAGTATGGAATGTTATGGAATAGGGATGTGTAAGCCCTGGTCTGTACGCTACCGTCGGAATGATGTAATTACATATGAGTAAGCCGTCGGAATGATGAGTAAGCTGTTGGAATGATGAGTAAGCCGTCGGAATGACATATGAAGCAATGAGTAAGCATCAGATGATAGTAATCATGTATGAGTAATCTGGATGCGTGTAATGGAGGAATATAGAGAAAAGGTAAAAGAAAAGGTAAAGGAATTGATGTATCATGACATCACCCCCTCTTCAAGGCTCGTGTCCACACAATGTTGTATTTGGATCATCTTGTCGAGTTTATAATTGGTGATTATCGACAGATGAGTTTTGTGAGGATATGGGACGATTTTGGCCTTGTGGAGTTGTTTGGCGGTGAATAATGTAATGGGATTTCGGAGTTTAGAGACGCGGTAGATGGAATATGTGTACATTCCTTCACAATCTGGAGATGTTGATGGAAGGATGGAAAGAACGGTGGTGATTGCTCGAACAGAACCGAGTTCGTATAGCCAAAGATACTTGATCTTGTGCAGTAGGTGGTTTGGACTCCTCAAAGACATTTTCGATCCATTGTATAGGCTTGCCATATGAGAGGGTTCGATATTTATGGTCATGTCTGGGTGATGTTGTCGGAGTTCCGTTTTTCGTGATGTTTCGATTTCTTTGGGTTTATGAATTTTGGTGTAGCATCAGCGAATATCGGTATAAAGTTTTTAGGGGGTTCTGTGGGGATATGTTTTGTTCTTTTCACCTCGTCGATTGTGGCTTGGAGATCAGTTAAGGTCTCAAGCGATCTGAAAGGAATTTCTTTAAACGCGGTAGTGTTTGCGATGGTACTCATTGATCTTTTTCTTCACGTTTTGTAGGTTCGTCTCAGGTTCCCATGTGTTATGCTCCATGGTGTAGTCTTTCCATTTGACGAGATATTGGAGTTTTCCTCAATGAATCTTCAAGTCGACGATTTCTTCTACCTCGTACTCTTCTTCTCCTTCTACTTCTATCGGTCTTTGGGGTTGTCGTCATTGGTCAGGAATAGTGGGGGGATGGTATAGTCGTAATTTCAATGTATTGAAACTATTGGTAATCTTGAAATGTTTTGGTAATTCAAGTTTGTAAGCGTTCAGATTGATTTTCTTGATGATTTTATACAGTCTGAGTCGCTTGTCAGCTAGCTTTTTAGACGGTCTGTTCTGATTGATATTGCTTGCCTCTAGCCATACTAAATCTCCTTCTTTGTACTCCGTCGCCTCCTTTCTATGCCTATCTGCATACTTCTTCATTTCATCAGCTGCCTTGACCAATGCGCTTTGTGCTTCTTCATGTATATTCTTCATCCTTTCTGCATATTCTTTCACTTCTTCCGACTTGTATTCCCTAAGTGGTTTGAAACCCATTCGAGGATGTCATCCTGTTTCTCTGAAGAATGGGGTTTGTTGCATGGAGGTATGGATCTTGTTGTTATAGGCGAATTCGGCCATTGGTAACCAATCAGCCCAATCGTCTTGTCGGTGATTGACGAACATTTGAAGGTATTGTTCGAGTTCTTGGTTGACCCGTTCGGTCTGTCCGTCTGTTTGTGGGTGGTACGTGGTAGATAACTTGGTTTTGATGCCAAGCTGTTTGTTGAGTTCTTTCATGAGGTTCAAGGCGAACTGTGGTCCTCGATCTGAAGTGATGGATTCGGGTAGTCCATGGTGTTTCCAGACATTGTCTAGGTAGAGGTTGGCGCTTCCAATGGATGAAAGTTCTGCATTGGTTGGGATGAAGTGCGCTCTCTTTCCGTGTCTGTCGACGGCTACCATGATCGAGTCGTATCCTTTGCTTTCGGGGAGTTTGACTACAAGATCTACGGTCACGTCTTGCCATGGTCTGGTAGGAATGGGGTTTGGTCGTAGTTTTCCCAAAGGTTGTTTGGGAATGATTTTGGATCGGTTACAGGTATCACAACCTTTGATGTAAGAGTTGACATATTTTGTGAGTCCAGGCCACCAGTAGTTTCGCGTGATGAGTTCGGTGGTTTTCCATTTTCCTGGATGGCCGGTAATTGGTGATTCGTGGTAGAGTTTGGTGATTTTTCGTCGAAGTTCTGGATCGTCAGGAACGTAGACCTTTCCTCTGTACAGGACCAAGTCTTGTTCCATCAACCATTCTTCCGATTGTAGTCTTTTTGTCGGCGACCTTTTCAACTCTTCTACTGCTTTTACCACTGCTTCGTCATACTCTTTGCTTCATCTAACCTTCTTGAGGATGTCCTGTTCTTCTGCTGCGATCAACGTGTGGCCCTGTTTCAAAGTGTTAATGGCAAAAAATTCAGGTTTCAGTAGAATCCTGTCTCTGTTATCATCTTCCCCCGTTTTAAGGTCCTCGCGTCTCGAGAGGAGATCTGGTTTTTGGTTTTGCTTCCCGGGTTGGTGCTTGAGATCGAAATTGTATCTTGACAATTCTAGAGACCACCGTGCTTGTCTGCGGTTGAGTTTCTGTTGAGTCATGAAATATTTCAGATTGTTGTGATCGGTTAGTATTTCGATTTTTTCATCTGCTCCTTCCAGGTAATGCCTCCATTCGTATAATGCTCGCATGATCGCTAGCATTTCTCGGTCGTGGACGTCGTAGTTGCGTTCGACATCATTCAAGCTTTTGGAGATGTAGGCACAGGGGTGCCATTTACCATCATCGCATAGCATGCTCAGCACACCTCCAGTAGCGTATCCTGATGCATCAACTTCTACACGTAAGGGTTTTGTCGTGTTGGGGTAAGTGGGTATCGGCTTGGTGGTGAATACCGTTTTCATCTTTTGGAAGGCTTCTTCTTGTTGCGCTTCCCAGTCCCATTTCTTCTCTTTTCACAGGAGTTTGTGCAGCGGTCCTGCAATCCTAGAAAAACCTTCAATGAAGTGTCGGTAGAAGTTAGCAAACCCAAGGAAACTCTGGAGTTGTTTGACTGTTGTTGGCATTGGCCAATCTTTTACTCCTTGTACCTTTTTAGGGTCCATGCATACTCCATCTCCCGATATGATGACTCCAAGATATTTGACTTTGTCTTGTTCAAAGAAACACTTCTGCAGCTTGAGGTATAGATCATTTTCTCATAGTCGCTGAAGTACTTGTTTGACGATTTCTCGGTGTCCTTCTTTGGTTTTGGTAGACTTCTAGCACTCCTGCGTCGATAAAGTCTTTAAGGATGGTGTTCATCATCGTCTGAAATGTGGCTGGTGAGTTTACAAGTCCAAAGAACATAACCTCTGGTTAAAAGCTGCCTCTATTCGTTTTGAAGGCGGCTTTCCATTGGTCTCCTTCTTTTATGTGAACGTTGTTGAAGTCCCATCATAGATCCATCTTCGTGAATACTTTCGCACCACGAAGTTTATCGATGAGTTTGGGGATTAAGGGGAGGGGATAGTTATTTTTGACGATCCAAGAGTTAAGGTATTGATAGTCTTGGGTCGGTCAGAATTTACCGTCTTTCTTGTCGACAAAGAAGAAGGGTGTGGTTTGTTCAGATTTAGAAGGGATGATATATCCTTTGTGCAATTGTTCATTGAGGAACTTCTCGAGTTCTTCTTGTTCTTTTGGCGACAATGGATAGATCTTTGACTTCTCCGGTTGGAATCCTTCTTTGAGATCGATGTGGTGATCCCATGGTTTATTTGTCGGCATTCGTTCTGACTGCTGTTTATTGAAGACGTCAGCAAATTCTTTGTAATCTTCTGGCACTGCTTCTTCATCCATTCTTTCGTTGAATTTCTGGTCATAGTACCACCTTTCATGGTGTGCCGTGGTGTTGATTTCATAGGCCTTCCAGCCTTCTTCTTGTTTTTCAACGTAGAAGAGTTCTCCAGTTTCATTTCTGTGGAATTCAGAGTTTGTACCATCTGAAGAACAAACAAATACTCGTTCTGTTCTTTGTTCATCTTCCAGATCTCGCACTTCTTTCCAAAACTTCTGTTCTCCTGGGGAATACCATGCTCTGTTGATGTATTCTTCTTCGCTTTCTTCATCTCTTTTGAATTCTAGGACGTGGTCGGGAATGGCCCATTTCAATATCTTTTTGTTGGCCTTATGTTGTGTGTGGTGTTCCGTTCCACATTCAGGGGGGCATCTTGTCATTGATATTTTTCCTGTTCTCCAATCGATCTCCGGGTTGTGCTTCTTGAGCCACGAGTGTCCGAGGATCATTGGTACAGAGAGTTTTGTCACTGCAGGGTTATTCATTCTTTATGCCCTTGATAGGACATTACCAGATCTATTTCTTCTTTGATCAATCCATTTACGTTTTCTGTTCCATCGACATTGTAGACCGGGACGGCTTTCTCTAACCTTCTTGTTGAGAGTTTGAGTCTTTGTGTGAATCCTTCGTCAATGAACGTTGACGTTGCTCCACAGTCAAGGAGTGCGTCAAGATTGAAATGTTCTTGTTGATCCAAGGTTTTCAGTCCGATGTTGACTTTTGTCACGGTTTTCATGTCGATGTTCATATTTCGAACATATTTCTTTTCTACAGATTTTGTCAGTGGTTTTTCAATTGGTAGAAATGTATTTGCAGGTTTTTCTGGTTGTGGTGATAGTTTCGGTTTGGGTGGTAGCGGCATTGGTTCTGTTGGTGGTTTTGAAGGTGAAGGTTGTTTCGCAGGTCTATAAGGATAACATTTGATCAGTCTGCCTCCTTGTGATTTCCTTTTTGATCCTACATTGCATGCGTCGCACACTTCATACTCCATAGTTTCTTCTTTGTCCAAAGCTTCGTCAAATAGTACTTCATGTACCATTGTTGCTTTCGGTCGTTTTCCTGTAGAAGATCCTTGGCAAGTTAGTGCTTGGCATTTTAGTTCGTCTTCATCTTCTTTCTCTTCTCGTTCGACTTCTTTTCTTGCTTCTTTCCTCGCTACATTCCCAGCTCTGTTTACGCATATCATTTGATCAGAGTCTGGTACATTTGGAGTTGATGAGCCTGTAGCTAGAACTATCGACTTAGCTAAAAATCCGTGTTGGCCTTTGTTCTCAATGTCTCTATTGTCATCGTTATTGTCATTGTCTTTTCCGTTATCTGTGCTTCTGCCTTGGAAGTGTTTCTCCATATCTTCGTACGACATGGTCCTAATGTCGATCTTGTTTTTACAGTCCCGCACAATATGACCTTGACCTCCACATCGATAGCAGTGTTGCATCTTCTTCCACGCTTTAGTCTTGTCGATCTCCATCGTGTTGGGATCTACTGTTGGATATCTTGCATTAGGTGCCCCTGCCGGTATTTCAACGCTGTCATAGGCTTTCGCCGGATTCTTCCATTGACCCATCTTTGGGTCACGTGTATCTCTGTTCTTTTGAGCCCAAGGGTTCGTGTACCCCTGCCTCTGCGCTTGTGTTTGTTGCGGGCGTCCCGCATCTGGTCTTTTCGTCATCGTGCTGTTTTTCTCGTAAACCCTCCATTGATGGTCTAGTTTCATGGCCCATTTGTACCAATCAGAGATATGTTTCGGGAGGGTGGAAAGGCTGTAGATTTTATGTCACAAGCCGTCATTCATGTTCTCTTCAAATTTCTCGACGAGAGCGGTGTTGTTGTAGTCCGTCCTTTCGGCATGGACTCAGAACTCAAGGACAAACTCGTCAGCAGTCTTGTTACCCTGCTTGAGCTGTCCGAGTTTATAGCACGCGGTGCGCTCTACGTCGGGATCCGCAAAGTTCTGTTTTAACTCATGGATGAAATTGTTGTAGTCGTTGAATGGATAGGGTCGAAGAGGATTAGTGGGGTCGGCAAAATGTTTTTCAATCTTCTTGATCATGATATTGGTGTAGGGTTGGGATTTGCCCGTCATATAGGAAAGGGCAAATATGATCTTCGCATTGTCGTTGGGGAATTCGGCCTGTTTGGCGGAGATATAAAGGTCTCACAGTTATCCATCTTTCCATTGAATAGGGTTGGTGGTTGCATCTTGGGCCCTTTTGGCATAGATGTGTGTGGTGCTGGTGCTGGTGTTGGTGGGGGTGTAGGTACTGTAACGTTAATGACCGGTTGTACTTGTTGCGCTGTTTGCATGGCAGTAAGGGCAGCGGTAAGAGTAGCGATGTTTTGGGCCATAACAGTGAAGGCATTCTGTATTGCGTCTTGATCCATTGTCGTCGGATCTTTGTGATGGTTCTGTGAAAATTCCTGTGTTCTGTGAAAATTCCTGTGTTCTGTCCAGAAACCCTATCTGGTTGGATACAGATCCCGGTATGCTTTATCTTTCTCTTCAAGTACTTCTATTACTTGGTGTGAAAACTTGTACGCCTCTGCTGCGAAGTTATGCGTGAAGACACTCCTAATTCTCAGCGCTAGGGTTCAACAAGGGTATTTCGCGGGTACGGATTTGATACACCGCACCTGTACCCGCAGACACCATACCCTTTGCGGGTGAGGGTACAAACCCTACCGTGAATTTATGCGGTGTGCATAAACACCGGGGTATACCTTATACCCGCAGTTTACCTTGCATATTTGACGCATTCTATATGTTACATGGGGGGGCGGGGCGCATGGGAACTAGTCAGTATCTTTTACAACTACCACATCAGCATCCGACCTGACACGCTTTCTCTTTTTCGTGTCCACAGCTGCCACCAAGTCCGGCATGAACAGCATATCATGGCAAGCCCATGATCCCAGACAGAGGTAGGCACAGATAGATGCTGGGGACAGTCGATTTCTCGTGAAGTGTAAAAGTTGACGGCCTTGGGAGAACACTCGTTCTACAGCTGTTGATGTAGCTTAAAGTAAAAGATTTAGTAATTGAAAGACATGATGACAACAAACTTACCAGGAATACTTAGATAGTCGAGGGCCATCCGAAAGAGGTTTGGATACAATGTGCGGTTGGCAAACCACCACCTAAGAGGATCCTTCACATTCTGAACAGGATGTCGGAGATATTCGTCGATTTCGGATAGAGGTGTGTTCATGACAACCGATATGTCACCAAAGTCCAAGAATTCCTGTTTGATGATAATGTCAGTTAGAACAATTACGTGCAAGGAATAAGAGGGAAGAGCTTACTACCGTGGCGTCTATGTCATGGGCCAAAGCAGTGGCTTCAGGCGTCTTGATGCGACCTTCATATGTTCTTGAATACTCGTCCCGCACCATATGTTCTGCCGTCTTGATCCATTCTGGCTCCCATTTTTGTTGATGAAAGTATTCGAGTTTTAGTCCGGGGTGGAGAATTAGATAGGGTTAGTTAGTAATAATTAATCTTGTTGAAGGATACTCGTACCCATTGCAATGCGGTAGGGTGACGCAAGATCTGTGAGTGAGTAGTATCTATCGAGCTTTTTCTCAGCCAGTTTCATGGCCGCAACAATGGAGGGGTGATAAGACTGCTTTGACGAGGGGCGTAGGTGGCTAGTGAGTTTGTCCATGGCGGGAATGATGGCCGCAATGCCTGCTGAGTCCTTCGAAAAAAAGACCATGGCTTTTTTATATTGCTGTGACGAGGTTAGATGGTGAGCATGCATGATAAATGAGATGACGTGCCTTCAGAGTGAGTCGCAGTTGATACAGCAGAGCCTGATTTGAGAGACTGACAGTCAGAAGTCATGGAATTTGACTTGGAAGCCTTGGTAAGCTTAGAGTTTGCCATTGGGGAGAGTGGTTGAGAACATACCATCACAGAGGCTTTTATACAGTTTTCGAGCCAGTTATAAATACACCCATGAGCTTTTGAATTGGGCTTAGTGGGTATTGAAGACGCCGTTGGACACACTGTCGTTGATGCAAGATCTGAGGGGTGAAACATACTCGGACGCTGGGATCGGGTTTCACGCTTGCCAATTGCTGATGGTAAGGCCATTAGATCTACATATTGAGCTAAAGTTATGGACTTACAGCTGGACTGATCGAAAATTCGGAATCGCGAAAATATCGGTTGGCCGGAAGGGCCAAAAGCCATAGATCTGAAATCTCGTGTGAACTGTTTCAAATGTAAAGCAACATAACACAGAACTCACCTTCAAAATCGGTCAGGATGAAACACCCAAAAAGTCTGTACTTCGGTTTGAAGTTGAATATGGCTAGTCACAGTGGTCACACCCCCACAAACCCGTATACTGTGGTGTCAGGTCACAGTATACCAAAGGGTATGGAAAGCCGAGACCGTACCCGTACCCGCCATACCCGTGACCGTGACACCGCGGTGTTACCCTTACCCCTGTTAAACCCTACTCAGCGTGGCATGCGCTAGTTTGTCTTCATCGGTATGGATAATCTTTTGGTAAGTGTGGATGATGATATGTTGGTGGGGGGTTACTCGTAGGATAGTTTTGGCTCGTCTATCTTCGAGATATAGGAAGTTGGATCGTTTGTGGAATTTAGGGTCGAGGGTGTACATCCACTAGGGATTAGGGTAAAGAGGTTAGCTCGAATCTACTGTTAGGGCGATGCTATAAGGTGTCCCTACAAATGATAAGAGTGGTGAAGTGTGTAAGAGATAGTTCGTAAGAACCGAGGATGAGGTATAAGATGAGAGGAGAAAGTGATGGTGAGTTCTGAAGACTGAAGGGTATGTGCTTTAGCGGTAATCCCAAGAGATTCAAGCTGGGGTTACCAGTCAAACTCTGGTGCTTTTATAGGGTGTATGGAATGTTATGGAATAGGGATGTGTAAGCCCTGGTCTGTACACTACTGTCGGAATGATGAGTAAGCCGTCGGAATGACATATGAAGCAATGAGTAAGCATCGGATGATAGTAATCATGTATGAGTAATCCGGATGCGTGTAATGGAGGAATATAGTGAAAAGGTAAAAGAAAAGGTAAAGGAATTGACATATCATGATAGTGATCATTGGGCATGAGGTCGGTGCATGTTTGTGAACCAAGATAGCGGGATAGCCTTATGATCGAAAGGCTATGGGCAAGGCTATGGACCGAAACAATGATTGGCAGCTATCGAGTTTATCTGGTGATTGATCGATAGAAGTCTGACTGATCATTTGTGGGTCCAGAAACCGGAAGCATGTTTAGGAATAGTGTGCCTTGTGCTCCTTAATCCAGATGGAGATTAGGATGAAATCTGATCGATGGTAGATGGAAATAGATCAGTGGAGCAACGATGTGGCAGGCTGAGTCCAGAGCGGAACACTGTTGTTGTGCCTTGTGATCAAAGAAGATATAATTAAAGAATGTCCATGCGGCAATTGTTTATAGGCCATGTGAATGTCCAAAATAGGATGAAAGAATGTTTGAAAAGGAAACTAGATAAAGTCATGTCATGACATATTAAAGTGCAGCCAGCTATGCCTAACAGCTAAATCAATATTGCTTGCCACCAGTGCACCTCCTAACGTTGATAGCCCTCCTCTGGGCATTTAGATCTATCTACCTTCCCAGATATTCTCATAATTCAAGCAAATTTGTTGAGCTCATAATGGCCATTTTGAAAAAAAAAAAATGGGTTTAGCTGTGGCAATATATCATTGAAATGACAATTGGACTAGCTAATTATGTGTAATTTAATCTTAATAATTACAATGTTCTCAAACAATAACAAGTGAGTAGTGGGCTAGTTTTATGAAGAGCAAAGGCAATTGGAGTAGTTATTGTATTAAATAATGACAATGGGTGGGTGTGGGCAAATTTTCGTGAACAAGGACTCGTACATGCTGTGCTCCGCAGCGGCCCACTACCCAAGTAAATCAAGGGACTACACCCAGTCCAGCCCTACTGTGCCCATGCCACCTGCGACTTATCCTCGCATCAATGATGAACCCTATGAGGTATGACCATCGATCAACTGTACTCTTTAGAGTATGACGCGGCCATTACCCGCTCTATGGAGCAATCCCAACCCGGACCACTACCGGTTGTCATGCAGCCTACGGATGGGCCATCCTACGCTCAGACTGCGAATCTTGCTTGATTCATAGTCCCTCCTAAGCCGGCCGTCCCCGTTAGGGAAACAAAACCCTTGCCTAGCGGCAAAATTAGCTCCTTCAAAGTGAAGGTAAAGCCATTATCGGTCATTGGACCACCCCTGCCTATGAGGCTATTCTGAAATGGCCTACCTGTAGCCTTAGGAGCCGGCAGTCACCCGTCATTATACCCCGACTCCTTGTGGAGAAACATTAAAGGCCCAGAGTTCTTTCCCACAAAGAAAGGCTCTTTAGCCCAACCTCCGGCCATCGGCCCTGCTCACCCCTCTTTCAGGGTACTCGCCGAAGAGGCATATAAAATTCTGTTTGACCAACGGTTGCTCACTCAACAAGCGCTAATAACCCTGGCATTGCAAGCCAAGGTGCTACCACCTGCAGGCCAACAAGCCCAATATCCAGTTGATAAGCTGGTCATCAACCGTAACAATGTACCTAAGGCAATTCATCGTGATGACAAAAACCGATATCGATCGGATGACCTAGCGGTGTGGCAATTCCTTTGGGATGGTGCGCCCGCTGGATCTGCTCGCAGAGCATTCGAGCTTAAAGCTCTTGAAATACTTGGCAACAGCCAATATTTAGGCTTGGTCGCCCCAAACACCGTTCCCCGATTCTGGGAAGCTTGTCAGTTCCCCGACGATAAACCTTTCGACGAAACCGTCATTGCCACCCACTATTACCAATGCAGGTTAGACACTACTGTCTATGAGGCCATGTTCCATGGCTACGCAGAACGTGACATCCTTGCACGTGCCGAAACTGGCAGACCCACATCATCTGTGGATTCTACCACTGCCATCCCTGCCTCATCGGCATCTGCTACCAGCCTTACGGCATCGCTAGCCTCCATGTTAGCACCACCCCAAGAAACGGCGCGCTGAGCCAATTAAAAAATATGGCAAACGGCCTAAACATGGCGTCAAGTCTATGATGGCAAAATATATTTGTGCTGTCGCATCTATCAAGGAGCTTAATGCTCTCTCTGTCTTCCAAGACAACAGACCCATTGAGGAGATCCTCGACAACGCATATGCGATATACGCCGAAGAAGGTGACCAAGACTTGGCAGACGAGCTTCTACCAGAGCCTCGTAACAGGTGCATCGAACCTACGCCCGAGCCTCCGGAACACGTTGTCGATCCCGACACCCTCATAGGCCCATGCTAATTTAGCATATTACTTCCTCTTAAAGGGGGGAAGAGTGTAAGGAATCTATGATTCCTTGCTACTTTCATTAATCTCCTTATCTTATTATTTCATTATTTTATTATCATTACTTACCGCGGACACGTGTGCCACAATATATACATGTACAAACAACTGCATAGTACGCCGTCCGTGTCGCACGATAGAGATACACTTAGCTACTACAACCCTCATAAACAGCACATACATTCATTACCCAAATACATTGATTTGGATCTGTGAATAGTGCACAGTGAGTACAAAGTATTTAACTATCTCATTCCCACTTGTACTAGGGCTTTAATTAGCCCTACACAAGTTTATACGCTGCCAGTGCCTTGAATGGAGAAGGGCAGCATTGTATGGCTGGCAGACTTTGAAAGCCATATGGCAAAATATACAGTTTTGAGCAGGGCAGGGTCACATGAGAATTGTACTGTTTCGTGAACCCTTCGCTGGTGAAGGCATTTTCTGCAAATACAATTTCATGTGTCGGACCATAGGATTTGTAATAAGTATGCTGTTTGGCGAGATCTAAAAATCAGCCTGCCAAAGACAGCAAGTGACCCTGAATGCAGTTTGAAAACCCATTAACCTAAGCCCTCGGTCCAACAGCTACGTTGCACCCACTGCAAACCCGATAGAGCTGTGATGGCCATGACTTGGTGTGATATGATAAGTGTCATGCCTGTGGACGATTCCATGACCATACACTTAGCTCACCAGCAACAATGACAATCTTGACCCCAATAGCACAGCTCTAACATGGGACTATTGGACTAGATATGGGATATAGGTGAATGCATTTGGTAATATTATGTCAAGTCGGACGTCTGATGTGTGATGAGTATTCAGTTTGGCGAAATCCGGAAAATAGACCCACGAAATCATGAATTTAAGCCCGGGACGTGACAGCGCCATACACTCAAGTCTCAATGGCTGAGATAAAAAAACTGAGCAAGATATGATGCGTGATGATCAGCACTGGATGAGTCACGATCACTCGCTAAATGCAGTGTTTCGAAGTTTTGCTGCATTTGGTGAATGATACAGTGTTTGGTGAATGATACAGTGTTTGGCGAATGATACAGCGGTTGGTGAATGATCTGGCAAGTCATTAGCTGACGGAGAACCTGCAACAAGATCATGGATTGAATTCAGTCTCCAAAGTAACAGGCAGGCAGGCAGGACAGACCTTGCCAGTGAGATGTTCTAATCGCTGCCGTAAGTGACTTGGCTCAACAGCAGCAACAAACACACTGTGAAGCTATAGAATTCAAATAATGGCTGTGATGACAGGCCACCCTGTTGACTTCAACAGCTACGGTAAATGCGCTGCGAAGCCATAGGATCTACCAAATAGCCGATGTGATGACGGGCCACCCTGCAACAACTTGAACTTGAAGAATAATATGGTTGCCTCAACAGCGGCGACAAACACCTTGTGAAACTTTTGGAGATGTGTTCTGTGATGAAGGGCCTCTCTGCTCAACAGCTGTGGTGAACACGCTGCGAAGTGAAACTCGAAGATGTGGTGAGATGAAGTCACTTCAACTGAGTTCAAAGTCCGAAGCTCTGACAGAAATAGTATTTGAAGAAACATCGGCCTTCCTATCACCTTCAGTTGTGTACAACGGTCAGGAGAGCTTCGGCCACCAAAGGTTTATATAACACTCTCACAAGAGCTTTATAGACACAACAATGTGACAATGTTTGGTCTCCAAGACAGCCTTCTGTGGACGTTCCCCAGCGAACATTCACAATGTTGCCTGAGCACTGAGCCATCACCCTATCACAAGCCTTCAACTCAGCTTAAGGTAACATTTGTATAGAACATAGCTGGATGGCTCATCAAAATGTTGTCCCAGCATTCAGAAAAACTGGATGGAATACTGACATCACCTTTTTAGTCAAAATGTTCCCACAAGGCTCAGTCTCAACGTGGTCGCACAGATGGAGGGACTCAGGTTATGACGTGCTTTTGACTGGGGTATCGCAAAATTACAGGGTACACATACACTGAACGCATGCAGGTGGCTGATTGAGCCCAGAGTCTATTGTAACGAAACAATGTTACAGGTATCAGACACTGTTATTCAGTGCCAGTGTAGCCACGGCTCGTCATTCGGTGCATTTCTCCTTGATCTGCGCAAGAGCACTGTTCTTGCATATAGCACGCCAGGCAGAATGGGAAGGGAATATTTGACTAGAAGATGTGTTTTAGTTTGATGAAATAGAACCCACATCATGAGAATAACCTACCGGTTCCACCATGTCAAAAGCTCATTAACTTCCTCACTCTCCTCCACATCATCAAATAAGTCAAGAACACTACTGTAAAATTTCTCAGAATCGGTGACCGTATCGGTTCGGGAGAACACAGGTGAGGACGAGAGTGCAAACCTGACCTAAAATAGGAGTCATCATAACAGGATATAATCTAACCTGAGGAACAAAAATCAAACCTGAGTAGCAACATATGCAATTGATGCAGGAGTAACCTGTGTCATGCCATGAATGCGCGCATTGCCGGATCGCGTAGCCTTGGGCTCCTTATCTATGGAACTTGGTGATGTAAATATGTGTTTGTAAGCCTAGATATTCAGTGTCTCAACTTCAGAAGACATTTTGGACTTGGGATTGAGACATACTGATACAAGGAGAACACTGCAGAAAAGCCCATTCCAAGGGTCCTCTGTGTCATAAGAGTAGCCCTGGTAGAGAAATATGGGCCACTAGTCACCTGATACAGCCATCTTGCTGCTACGTAGCTTCTCCTTGATTCTAGATGCTGTTAGTATGTACAGCGGATTTCCAACATGGCTCTCACTGGGTATTGGACCAATCTATGGCCGACAGGACATAGAAGGGCCCCGGTACGCTCGTGATGAAACCCATGGTCAGTCTTCATATTATGTGCTAAAGGGGGATTGAGAGGCTGTCCACGTGGTGTGATCCAGTCCAAAACGGCGCTTTTCAGACTCTTGGTATCATCAGACCTTGCATTGCACGCCCCCCTCTGGATCTTTAGATGGTAAGCACACAAAATAGACATTAACATGATACATACAAGCTCAGCAATATGTTTAATGTCCTCCTCGGAGCCGTCCATAAGGTGTTTCTCCAGGCTGGGTACCATTTCAAGAAGTAATTGAAATACTCAGTGCTCTCTTCGCTCCCTAGGACATCTGTCATACCTAGATCAGGGGAGGAAGGGGGACGCTGCAGAACTTACTTGTGTGTAAAGGCGTCTTCTGGCTGCTCTGCAAGTTCTCCGACGTGCAACATGCCATTGGTCAGCAGAGCACCAACCATACATAAGGCATGAATAGTTCATCCAAAATGCCTTCCATAATGCACAAGGGGATTGGATCCGCAGCTGATGTCTAGAATTCAGTATACGGGAAAGAGGGACATTGATAATGACATACAGTTTCTTCCTCGGACAAAACTGCAGGGCTGCCGGCCTCTTGTGGCTCTCCAAACACAAGATCACAAAATAATCAGTCGCCAAATACGCACTAGTATACGCAAAACCAGTCACCAAATGTAAACACACAAAATGTGACATGCTCCGGGCTGTGGCATAGGGAAGAGATCGTGCC
>QLPF01002404.1:0-17676 GCA_003314045.1 Hygrophorus pudorinus
CTAATACTGATTTATTTGTGGACTAATCTCTCATCGCATCTATCTACTGAACCACAATGTCTATCTTGACTTTGACGACTTACTGTATCAATGATTTATTTATTGAGAGGTGACACTTTGTCGCATTGTGATACGCAGCCTAGAAAAAAGTCAAAGAAGCCGCCGACCTGGAAACAACACATGAGCAGGGGGAGGGTATGGGCTATGAGATATTCACATTAACGGTTTCCGCAACCAGACAGTTCTTGCCCTTCGAACCCCACGAATCGTCACAAGAACGATACTGCCAAAGATCGACAACTGTCTCCCCAGAAGTGAGAGCTCCATTGAGTTCAACGTCCACCCTGTACCGCCGACATGTAAATAACTCTGGGTGAGATATGTAGCCTATGGTCAACGCATCATGAAGTGGCGGCCCCTCCAGAAACCCGAACGTCGATTTGTAACTGTCCGCAAAGAAATTGATAAGAGTCGAGAGCGTATGTCGTAAACGGCTGGAGGGGTTTGGTAGGGTGCCATCGGTTGGGGTATCTGAACCAAGTAACTCGGAGTGTAGTTGTTTCGTCACGATGGCCATATGTGTCACATTGAGGGGTATCATCGTCTTCTTGACGGGCGCATCCAAGACAATCTGCGCCGCTTGGGCTGGAATTTAGGTTATCCAGTCAACCAGCCATATATACTTGAAATCCGACATGAGATTCGTACGATCGCACATGATATTGTACTCTGGTATGAGGTCAATTTGGAATCTCACAAAAAGAGGTAGGCGCACCTGCTACAGCGGATCGATTTCCAAGTCCAACTCCTCCACCCATAAATATGAACTCCTCGACGGCGTCCAAGAGATCAGGGTAGACACTGATAAAAAGTGCGACGTTCGTCATTGGACCAGTGGATATGACCGTCGTTGTCGCGCCCTTGCTCCAGACTTCCCTGATGCATTTGGCCATACCTTCCAGAGCTCTTACGGGGCTGCCTTCACTTCTGGCGAACCTTGCGCGAACCTCTAGGCTGTCAGGATCTGGAAATCCTTCGACTCCTCCTAGTCCGTCCGCACCGTGAATTTCTGAGTCATGTTTGGCTGGACGAAGAAGGGGTTTTGATGCTCCGGGGTAGACTAATACATGTGGAGGAGCACCAAAGGCATGCAGACATCTCGCTGCATTCTTCTGTGTGCATTCAACACTTGCATTTCCGTGAACCTGACGAAAAATGGTATACTAGAGGGACCGTGGCCACGGTTTATGGATGTAGCCTTACAGTTGAGACACCGAGAAGGTGAAGGTTATCGCAGTGAAGAGCGAGCAGGATGGCTGTAGCATCATCATGTCCCTGTGTTTCGCATATATTTCGGAAATCGTACAGGATGGACTCGGACGAGGAATCTCACCGGGTCAGCATCTAGCCATACGTACTTCATGGCAGAAGGAGAGTTACAGTATTTTATTTCTTATCCCGACTGACTCGTAGCCTGTGCGGCATATTAATCTTGCCGTAGTTTCCACTACTGCATCACAGCAAGGGAGCCAACGATTGTAATTAATTTTTGACATACAGACCTCAACCCTACTAGTATGTGAAGTGTATATGAACACTGATGCTGAAATGATTACTCGTTTGAATTAACCGCTGTATAAATCACGAAACAGGCATGGCAAGACCATTCGGTCGTGCAGGGCTGATACTCATCGCGCCCAATGATTCTCCAAGCCCCGTGTCGTCAACACGAGGACGTATACTCAAGTAACCCTCATGCTGCACATCATCTTCCACCTCTCCGTCATCATCGTCCTCCTCATCGTCCTCCTCATCTAGAGCAACCGCAGACCATTCTCGGTAAACGCCCTGAATATACGAATTCGACTTCGGCAGTTTGTAGGGGTCGAACGGGAAGAACGTGTTGAGTTCCGCATTGAGAGAGTTGACCAAGATGCCTGCATGATCGATTGGTCGGTGACTTCGGGATGTGTGGGTGTCCGAGTTGTTAGAAACGTAATCGGATCTCTTGTTGGATTCCATGATGGAATAACAATATATGAAGTCGGTGGCATGAGCAACTCGCGCGAATTGCTTCACAACATTGACTGAGCAAACCTGAGAAGTGATTAACCATCAATCGGTCATACAAGGAATGAAATGAAATACTTTGAGAGGATTAAGCGGTGATGTGACCATGCGTTGTACAACATCCAGCTCAGCCATCCATTTCTTGGCCGGTTTTTCATCACCACCCGACACTTCATCAGTATAATCCTCCCGCATATCCTCCAATAGATCCCTCCACCGAAAACAAAATATCAGAAACACAGCCTGCGACACAGCGTAAAATACACTGTAGTGAGCAATGCCGGGCAACACTGCCCCCGATTGTGACGCCGCATCAAAAGTATCCAGTTGGTTTTGAAGAAATTTACATAGAACGCCCGTGACTTTCCGCGCCGCGTCTTGGTCAACAAACTGTGCCCTGCTTACGAAACTAGCGATGTAACTTGCAGCAGCAGCACGTGTCACGGCTGGTTGGTCCGGTTCGAGGAGGGCCTTGGATACCAGCATTCCTTGGAAGAGGTCGGTGAACTCGGGATCGAGGGATGAGTACCAGAATACTAGGAACTGGGTGTAGCGCGACTTGAATGTGCGGATGATGATACGGTCAAAGATGGAGAGAAGGATGTGGAATTGGGATCGGCGGAGGGCTTTATGTTCGATGGATAATGGGGGAGAAGGGCGAAGAAGCTCTACAGAGTCTGCTAGAGATGAAGGAGAGTCGGACCGAGGGGATGATATGTTTTGTGGTAATAATTGTGAAGGATTCACCGCATGGGCGCGGTCAAAGTGATCAAATATAAGTTTGAGCGTGGCGTCGAGTTTCTTGACCATCTCGTTGATGTGTTGCACGTTCACTGGGACGTCGTAGGCGTCTCCATCATCATCCATACCACCAGCATCAGAAGAGAGGTCACTCAAGTTATCGTCGTCACCCTCCTCGTCGCAGTCTAAATCGGATTCCTGTTCTTCCTGTCCAACGACTGTATCAAAAGGGTCTAATTCAAAAAGTTCTTGATCCTCAGCGGCCTCCTCCTCGTCTAGCTCTTCCAGTTCGACCTGGATCTCGACCTGATCGCAAACCATCGAGTCGTGAATTGGAGAAAATAATGAATAAAAGGCAGTAACATACATCTATTTGAATGGCTCGGTCAATGATTGTGGCCAGAATCTTATCGGCGAGTTCGGGACAGTATTCTGATACTCGAAGTAAATTGCGTATGTATGTGGTTTGTGCAAGCTGATTTTGGCGTTTGTGGGGAAAGCTTCGGACAAGAAGGGGTTGTAATGTAGACGGCAGGGTAGGTATGAGTGAAAGAAGATGGCAAAGGAGGTCGTGGAGACGGTCATAAATAACACGTCGCGTGAGAGGACTTGAAGAGTTCTCTGGCAAGCCTGAATCTAGTGCCTGGATCCCGGACTCTAAGGGACACTATGAGGCAAGATAGAACATGACAGAAATAACACGTACTCACGATGGGTAAATCCCTGTGCAATCTTGGCTAATGTGAGGGACAAATACTCTGGTCGAGCACTTAGAAGCATCCCAATAAAGAAAGTGTATGATCTGACTGTAGCAGAATCCATAGTAGTCCAAGGCATGGCGACGATGACTTCCACGAGAGCAGAGTGAGTCCGCTCAAGTCTAGAGACAACATGGGACAGAGCGGAAATCCAAAGTCGCAATTGGGTAGCGTAATGAACCACATCGACTGTAATATTCTTTGGGTTGAACTGGTTGACTAGCTCGTCAAAAGCCTCGGTATTTCCCTTTGATATAAGAGATGATGAGTTACGGCACGCGCCACGAAAATGGGCCACTTACATTGGTCTTTTGCTGCAGTGCGTTATTTACAAACGACAAGTACATATCCTTCCTGTACTTTTCATCCTGTTTTACTCTGGAATTCGTGGCAATTGGACGTGGTACCATTTGTGTTGCGGATGATGCATTTCTTGGTGTTCCGGGGCGTTTCGAAAAATTATCGAGAACGGGTTTTTGTGTTGATTCCATGGAGCGGGAACTTGGAAGTAATGGACCAGTTTTCGGGGTTCGTTGATTGAACTGTGAGTGTCTTGAGTGTGGATTCATGCTCTCTAACACTGACTGGGGCTCGGAGACCAGCAAGCGTTGCTGACATAATAAGTATCGGTTCTGCTATGTCGTCCTCGACATTCTCGTCAGCGCATAGGCTCTACATAAAATCACTTTACAAGCGATACCTCAATAATTCGTTAGATTGGACTGTCCGAAGAGACCTATGGAGAGCCAAGGCTCTCGTGATCAGAGCGGAATTTGAGAGGAACAGGTGGGTCGAACGTGCAATAAGGTATCGAACTTGATTAATTTTTTTTGTAGAAATGTGCACGACCCACGAGCACTGGCTGTCATCCTGGAGAAAGCAGAAGCAGACCTTGTTGAGAAAAAACACCGGGACCCCTACATCTGTAAGTTCAAGTGATCCAAGAAACTGTGCACACACACAACCGACTATAATAGCTCCTTTATTCCCCGGGGGTACAAAATGGTGCGTTGTCATTTCCGTGTGCATTTGGACTGTCGCTGATATATTATTTTCTCAGGGAACGCAACATTCCTGTAAGTACTGCCTGCAACTGCCGTCCAAGTGACAGTGCGCTGATATAGAATAAGCCGGTAATGGGTCCTCTTTACGACCATGAAGCTTGATTTACTTGCTGGAGAATACACTTTGTATATTATTTCTTGTGGGCAATAGTCACGTGTCCGTCGTTGGGGCACTCCTTCCCCACAACTTGAATCTGCTCTTGCGCAGTGACATGAATTATATTCGAGGAGCGGTCAATGCAATCAGCGCACCATATCAGTACTACAAAGATCTCCCTCCAATCAACCCTTCAACTCTCACTGGTGCCATCGATGTCATAGTAATACAACGGCCGAGCAGCAGTGGAGACAAGGAACTCGTATGTTCCCCATTTCACGTTAGATTTGGTAAATGGCAGGTTCTAAGACCAGGGGAGAAACAAGTGCGTAGTGTTATCCCATTAGTTTAGTACTGAAACACTCATCGAACTTCAGGTCAATGTCTCAGTGAATGGAAATCCCATCCCGTTCAATATGAAGATCGGAGAGGCTGGCGAGGCTTTTTTCGTGTTCGAAACTGATGATGATGTTCCAGCCGATCTTATTACGAGCCCAATTCTCCAGCCAACGAGATCCGACCAATCCAAAGACCGTGACATCCCGTTAGACAGGTATAATAATACGCAGGATGCGGCGGCGACTGGCGGAGAAGCACAGGAGCCAGAGTTCCTAGATTTAGACGCGCAGCAACCCTCTTCCCCGGGCTCTTCTCTGAAACTATCAGATGACGACCCCGCGAACTCTCTACCATCTCCACCGCCGTCTCCACCGTCCTCTTCTACATTCTCGGCCACTCCCGCATCTTGGTTGGCACGAACTGGAACAAAAATGGACAAGCTAGAGCTTACGGTGGATACACTGTTGAAAATGGCACAACAAGAACACACCCCGGAGGTGCAGCTCAAGGATAGTGAGTGGGAATAGTTCGAATTTGAATTTTGGCTCTTATATTTATTGTTTCGATCATACGGTGATGTTCAACCCAGATGTGGCGCTCGATATGTTAGGGTATCACTCCCATCAACGAGAAGAATCAGATCGGACTGTTACTTACGACGAGGGGTCGTCGAGACGCCCACCTCCTATCGTTAGTACCTCATCAACTCCCTCACGGACGCCACTAGTTTCCAGTTGCGTCTATCAGCTTTATATTACTTCATGCAATACGTCCTAACCCGAGCAATCCATTACAGGATCACCGAGTCCAGATAGCGCGTCCGGTTCATCACACTCATCAATGCCGGAGGAGTCGTCAACTATCTCCATCCCATTCCCGCCTCTGCGTGCTATATCTGAACCATTGCCTGATGTGGACGGCGAGCGGCCACTGGATATGCGGAAAGATATAACTCTCATGCAGCCAATGCAAGAATATTCCTGGGAGTGGGGCGCATTCCCACAGCCATCACCCATGAAAACATCATTTGGGAAAGGCGGGTGGATGGAGGGTGGGTTGGCGGGTGGTAACGAGACGACGGGGATTCGGAAGGTCAAGGGGAAATCTAGACTGTCGGCATTGTCAGACAATGAAGAGAGTGGGAACGAGGCGAGTCAGCCCCCGAGGAGTCAAAGCGTTCCACCCGGATTAGAAGGAAGCCCAAGCACAAAACGACGTGAGCTGCCTTTGGCGTCGGGACATGATGGTGATCATGACGACGATTATGACTTGGATGTTCAACAAGAGCTACAGGATCGCGGAGACGATGGAGACGATGATGGTGAACAAGCAGGGTTTGGTGCGGGGGGGCGGGTGACAGCTAATAGGACTGACCCGACGCGCTTGGCTGTGTTTATTGAGGGACGGAAGGTGGAATTTGAGCTGAGTTTAGTGTCTCCGGGGGATGGCGATGGTACGGATGACACGCATACTGGACAGAAGCAAAGAGGGAGGAAAAATAGGGATGGCGTCAGTGGCGGGACTAGAGTGTTTGATGGGCGGGACGAAGTTGAGGCTGCGAGGATTTTTGAAAAGGGCAAGTTGGATTACCGTAGGTTTTTAGATGACGACGACGTCGTGAACGACGAGCGGTTAGTTATCAGATGGGCAGGGACTCGGTAAGTTGGCTTCTTTATATCTCTCTTAATGCTTTCTTTGAACATATGATACGCGGTCTATGCTTTGGTAGTGACTGATGATGACCTCCCAGGTATATCACTCGTAACGACGGCTCACCGCTGATGTCCGCCCTTGTCCTGTGGCGTGATACGGCCGTCCGCAAAAACGCTAGCGGACTCCCTTCACGCCCATCGTCGCCCCCACTATCTGACGAGGAGGATGACGAAAAGGACGAGGACACCCAGCCGTCGGATGAACGGCAAGATCACAAGCGGTCAAAATCTGAACCACCTGAGCAAGGAATTGCTATGCGAAAGCCCACTTCGTCGTCGTGGGTACGCTGGTGGGGGAGGAGCAGGAGCAGTAAGGAAGTCGAAGTTAACGGGAAAGGTAGCAGACCTGCGTTGAAGGCGTCGTCGTCGGTGCGTTTCGAAGCAGTGAGTGTGTTTGCCCTTTTATTCCCGTGTAAACACCCATCTGGCGCTGGGTAGCAGAATGTCCGGCAAATAGTCAATGCAAAGATGGCCCAGTCAAGCGACGCACTTTTGCTTGATTCTGGGGCTAGTCAAACTGCACCCGCTCTGCCTTCGATACCTGATACGCGTGCAATAGAACTATCACCGAGGAAAGCAGACGTTTCGGCCAGCGTAACGGAGAAGAAGAAATTTGCGAAAACCTTACGTTTGACTTCAGACCAGCTCGTGAGTGTTGCATTGTTTTTCAATGCTATGGTTAGATTAACGGATACCATTGTAGAAAAGTCTTAATTTGAAACCTGGAAAGAATACCATCACATTCTCCCTCTCCACGTCCGGCGTTATTGCATGTATGGCACGTATATTTGTTTGGGATTCAACAGATCTGGTCGTCGTTTCTGACATTGACGGGACAATCACCAAGTGAGTCCACCTCGATGCGTCTAGCACCCAATGGTACGAATATTCCACAGGTCTGATGGGCTGGGACATGTCTTCGCAATGATAGGCCGAGATTGGACACACGTCGGTGTCGCAAAACTGTACACCGATATATCTCGCAATGGGTATAAGATCATGTACCTCACTTCACGGGCGATTGGACAAGCCGATGCGACCCGGGATTATCTCAAGGGCATCAAGCAAAACAACTATCAACTACCGGAGGGGCCCGTGATTATGAGCCCAGACAGACTGATGGCGTCATTGCATCGGTGAGTGCCGTAAGAGTGGTCGTTATTCAATTTCATGAGCAAATGTGCACTTGCAGGGAAGTTATCATGCGTAAGCCGGAGATGTTCAAAATGGCATGTCTGCGAGATATCCAGCGGTTATTCGGTGAGGCCTCGCGGAATCCGTTTTATGGCGGCTTTGGAAATCGCATCACGGATGCATTGTCTTACCGTAGTGTGGATGTCCCCAGCGCGAGAATATTCACCATTGACTCAAGTGGCGAGGTCAAGATGGAGCTGTTGGAGCTGGCGGGCTACAAGTCTTCGTGCGTCACCTGGTTATCTCCTTCTACGGTCACTCATGATTGTTTCAAGTTATATCCACATGACCGATCTCGTTGATCAGATGTTTCCGCCGATTCACCGCAAGTGGGCGCCCGAGTTCACTGATTTCAACTTCTGGAAGACTCCAGTGCAAGAGTTCATGCTTCCAGACTTGACACCGCCTTCTCCAGCCCTCAGCGCACGGTCGGACACGTCCAACCAGAGCACCTTGTCTCGACTGCGGAATTTCAGTCTAGTGGGTTCGAGGCAGACGAATAATCTGAAACAGTTTTCTCTGCCGCCAGACCTAGAGGCGGGGAGGGGCGGTTTCAAGAGCTCGGACTTGAGACAAATGTCGTCCTTGGAGAGGTTGAGCACGACTCTGGCGGGGTTCACGCAGTCCTCGTCGTCGACGTCTGGGGGTAGTCGTCGAAGCATAAGTCCGGATTCGCAGTCATCCTCTTCCTTGACGTATGCGGATTCTGGCTCGGAAGATGAGGATGGGGATGATGTGGAGTTTAACGGAGAGAAGCAGTATAGGCGACGGTCAAGACGACGGAGTATGACGAGCATGCCTGGCTCGTTGGATGATATCAATTTTGGGATGGATGGGGATGGAGATGGAGAAGATAGTGACGGTGTGTCCGACGGGGAAGAGGAGGCAGGGGAGGACGAAGAAGAAGCAGCGGAAGAAGCTTTTGACGAAGACTTTTTGGCGATTGGTGAGATGAAGGATGTAGTGTTTCTGTGAACAGTTGTAGAATTCTCTAAACAATATCATGTTATAGAAAGCCTCTGCGATATTTTCGTTATTTATTTTAATTCACGTGACTTGTGCGCGCTGTTTGGTTTTTTGTTTGGTTGTGGTTCAATTCTTACCGTGACGACTGACGACCATGATCCCGCTCATTCCTGCGCTTGCCCTGGCTTTTCTGTCTTTTATATCTTCTGTCTTTGTCCTTCTTCGTATAATAATTCCTATCCTACCTCCTCACCCGTTGAGTAGACGTGTTCCACCGGTATATATATCTCAAACTTGTTCTTGATCTTCTCACAATTTTTTTTATTTAGTCCGAATTCGGCCTTCCTAACTTCCGAACCCTTTCTTATGCAGAAAAAAGTCACATCTGGCTCGCTTCACTCGACCTGTTGGCCCTGGTCTTCTTCATCTGGCAGGTCGTCAACGAATACATCGGCGGCCCACAGGATTTCGACATCGCCACCGACCCTGCGTCTACGGCAAGGCTGTGGTTTGCAACCACCATTAGGCAAACCTGCCTTTTGTTCGTTGCATCTCTCACTTTGCTACATGTCCGCATGGGCCGTTCTGTCTCGTTTGGAAAGAAACACTGGATGATTTGGGCACCCACCTTGGTGTTCGTCGGCCTCGGTATCGGTCTCGCCGTTGTTCTTTCCAGTGTCGGCTTCACGAGCCTTTTCATCGGCCTCGTCGCATATTCTACCACCGTTGCCATCTTGACTAGCGTGTCCTTCTGTTGCCTTGTCGGCACCCTTCTCATCATCAAACGAAACCTGGCTGCGCTTAATGATCACGTAGACCCTTGGCCTCCCGTTCAACACACGGAGGAAAAACCTCGCCCTTCCTTCGCCACTGAAGAAATTGACGCTCTTCGCGACGGTGCTTCCTGGATAACATCCAATGCCAGTTCACGCCACAATTCTATTTCCGCATGGTCTTTCACGACACATCACACTACTGTCCCTTCTCATCATGGTCACGGTTCCTCACGTCCAGCAACGCCTTCTCATCCTTCTGTTCCTCCCAGGTCCTCTTTCTGGTTCAACCCCGCCACGCCCTACGATGCTCAGGATCCCACTATTCCGCCTGTCCCCCCGCTTCCCTCCCCTTACCGTTCCACTTCGCCCTTCCCCGTCCTCAGCGACGATCCTGACCCATTTAGACGTGATGTCCCAAGCCCTCGACTTCCTCGTGTGCGCAATGGTTCACAGACTTCATGGTTGACCTCAGAGTCAGGATCTCAAGCCACTTTGTCTCAGTGGTCGTACCCTACCACCCATCACCAGGAAGGTGTTCGTCATGATGCCAGTACCGCGGATCTTCGTGCGGATTTGCTGCCCTCGACTACACGTCCTGTCACTCCGGCTATGGCTAATGCTCAAGTCCTTGGCGGGTATGGATATGCACCTGAAAGTACTCAAGCCGAGAAAGGTCTTGTTGCATTGACTGTTCCCCCCACTAACGAAATCGATATTTCTCTTTATCGTACTCTTGGCTGGTTAATCATGATTTGGGTTCCTTTTGTGAGTTCTACGCTCTTTATTCGTGTGCCCTTGTTGACCAACTCGACTGCAGGGCCTTGCTCTGCCCTACTTTTTCGTCGTCTCTCCTCACACACCTATCTCATCTTCAGTCATCCCCATCCTCTCCGTGTTGTCCATCACACTGTCTTCTCCCCTGTTGGCCCTCAACATCTTGCTCCGTTCTCCCATCCCAATCCCGTCTGGTCTCTTTGATGCTCATGGCGACGTTCCCTCGTCCATCGTCCGTGGACCTTCGACAACCACCCTCCCTTCTTACAAGTTCTCCCATGAATACAAGCGTAGCGGCAGCGTTACCGTTGTGGAAGGCCGTCGCAGTGGAGATGTTTGGGTTGCAAAGGGTGACGCGGTAGATGGCAGAAGCAAGATGAGCCGTGCAGTCGGCATGTTATCGCCCATGCCGAAACTGGCTGTTCTGCCCGTGCCCTGCGACGAGTTGCAGGACGGCGAGATCACACCACCTTTGCCTATGCAGCTAGAAGAGTCCCCGTCTCCTGTTGCAGTGCCCACTACGCCTCACTCCGAGACGAGCGCGGAGCTTGGAAGGATCCGAAAGGAGTCGAAGGCTAGTTCACATTTTTCGGGCGGGGATGAGAGTTTGAGGTTTGCGTCGCAAATTATGATCGCCCAGAGACATTATTCGGCGATGGCGCAAACAGTTGTCGTGCCAGCTTCGCCAGAGAGGCAGTCTATGGATGCTGGTGTCATGTTGAGTATCGCCACTGGCGCGGCACACTCCAAAACGTCCCGTCACTCGACACATCTGCGTGCCCGTTCCATCACCTCCTTCAATGGACATCAAACGTCTGCGGACAACACCCTCAGCCCGCCGCCTTCGTTCCCTCTACCCCCTACCCCGCCGTCTGTCAGAGCCGCTCGTCTGGCTCAGCTAGGTCATAAGAAGTCCTTTTCTTCTGGCTTCTCCTTCGGAGCCGTAGATGATATGGATGAGATCGACGCTTTGACTGCTGGGGTATTGCCATTGTTGGTTCCGGGGCTGAAGGTTGGCGATGATATGAAGATTCGAGAGGGACGTAACTGGGATTTCTCGCCCCCTGTTACGCTCAGTAAGAAGACGAAGAGCAGGCATGCCAAGATGTCGAGTGAAGAGTTTGGGGCACTGACAGAATTTTCGTCCCCAGAGATTCACTCCACTCCTGCCAGGAGGAAAGTCGTTCCTCGCCCTAGGAAGACCTCGACGCACAAAAAGAACCATTACAGTCTGCCTAGGTATGTTTCGTTTGCCTTTTCGAGGGTGCAGTGAGACTGATTTTATATGATAGTTTGGCCCTTGGTAAAGATGGGGTTCACACCTGGAGAGCTGAACTCCAAACTGCTCTCGAGGCGAAGGTTGTCCCTGCCAGCACGGAACCCGGACGACGGAACACTGTTTGGGGTGGCGAATCCGTTCCCAATACCATAGCCCACCTCAATGTTGTCCAGGAGGAAGATGAGGTTGTCTCTCCTGTTGTTTCTGGTGCCGGAGCCAAGTTATCACGGGCAATGTCCACCCGATCCCTCGGTCTTCGTGCGGACGTTCCACATAGCGTCAACACCGCACGCTCGTCCGTTGCTACGCTCAACACGATTCCTCCTTCCGCCGCTTCCACCGTGACGTTGTTTGACTTTGAGGCTGGGTTGAACTCGGGTCCTGTAGCTCAAAGCACACCCCACAATTCCGTGTCTCAGAAACCGACTACACAGAAAGACATGGCGCCCATTCCTTTGCCCGACCCTATCCCCCACAAGGCCGTCTCCCGCTCAAGTATTGTATATATTAAACCTGACGATGAAAATGCCATTCACCCGACGACCACGAACCCTGACACAGCAACGTCCTCTTCTACTACCAGGTTTGCTCAGTGGTCCTCCCGAGCGGTCCGACCACTTATACCCAATGCCAGCAAACTGCAACGCAAGTTGTCTGATTCGATTACCTCGCCGACTTCGGCCGCGAAGACGGGCTCCCCTGGGGGAGGCCTGCGTCAACTCTCACTTTTGCAAGCGCGCGACACCAACACGAACGTCTACGACGTCGAAGGTGCTACACGTCCCTTGACTCTCGGGAAGAAACAAAATACGAGAACGACCGTTGCTCACGACGAGAATTCGAATATACGTCCTAGTTCTGTGAACAGGAAATTGAAGCCGTTGCAGCTTGCGAGGTCTGAGACGAGCAAAATGCGGGGCATCCTGAGAAAGGGAGAGGTGCTGCCAGATGTTGTTGTTCGGCCTCCTTCGACGAGCGAACATAGGGGGTTTGGGTATAGTTTTCGTGAATGAGTTTTCCTGGCATGATACCCCACGCGTCAATTATTGTTAAGTGAACCTTTTTTTTTTTTTTTTTCACGCTTTCCTGCTGTCGCATTGCATGATCTGATGATCTTACGTGTCTAACCATGTTCCCCGTCTATGCTTTCCTTGATTTGTTTACCATCACGCTGTCGTTGCATTGCTTTCCATTGCATTTTTGCTGTCACGCTTTTATCGATTTATGCTTTCTGCTGTTTTAACGTTTTCGCCTTGCTTTGACTGCTCTTGATGAACTCCATGTACGTACATTTGATATTACAGTCGACTAGTTTCGTTGTTTGACGCGTTTTTGAGTTACAACGGATTCATTCTGTTAATCCAAACACACTGAGTACGGCTACTGGAAGGGGACCGCCTTCTCGTATTTTGGTCTGTCCGCAGTATGCAATGACGTATTTGGATGGATGCCATGCTACTGTTGGTGAGGGGGCGATTGCGGGAACTCGGTGTAGGGGGATACCTGTTTCTGTTGCGCACTGACGGGTCATGAGTAAGGATGTTGAAGGCCAGTAAGAGGAAACGTACGATATCGATGTAGGTACCGGCGTTTGCGATGGCGAGGTATTCGCCGTCGTGTGAGAAGCTCAGAGCATTTATCGCATTGCTAGAGGGCTGTCGTTAGAAGGGCTGTCGACGGAGCCGTTTGGTGTGCTTACTCGCATGCGGTTATCGTGCGTGCGCATATCCATTCGGAGAGATCGAACATGTTGACGATCGAGTCGAAGCCACCAGAAGCGAGGTACCTGGCAGTGGGGGGTTTTCAGTAAACGGGGTGGTGTTGGAAAGGCGAGAATAGGCTGACCTTCCTCGGGGATCGAGGGCGACTGCTACGCAGCCTCCTACGTGGGCGGCGGGGCTTTCTCGGACGGTGAGGGACGGGTAGTCCATGACGCGGAGTGTGTGTTCCGAGTGGTGAGTGAGGACAACGCCGTCGCCTGCGTGGTTGAACATTGCCGTGGAGCCTGTTATCTGGGCGGTGCTGCGAGTGAGTACGCGGTAGGGGGAGGGGGGGGGGTGGAGGGGGGGACACACTGCGTCTTTGTTTGAGAAGTTCCACTGCTCTTTTCCGTCGTCGGACTCTTTGCCGAAGGTCAGGAAGAATAGCTGGTGGCCTGCAGATGCGTAGAGGAGGGACCGGCCGTCTGGGGAGTAGCTCGTTTGTACGGGGGAGACCTTTAGGGAGCACTGTTGGGTGTGTCGGGTTTCTGTGGAGCGCGGGCGTCAGCGTGAGATCTGTATGTGTGGGGCCTATTGCGTACGCCGTGCGTCCCAGAACACGATGCGTCTGTCTTTTTGGCTGGAGGTGCAGAAGAGGTCTGGATGGGTCGGGTTCCAAGACATGTAATCGACGTCGTCGAGGTGTCCACCAGAGAAGACGGCTGCGCTTCTGAAATCCATCTGACGACTCGGTAAGTTGTTAGCGAGGCAGAGAGCACACAACGCCACGCACGGTTTTATCGGGAGACAAGATGCGGGTGATCTTGTCTATGCCGACAGCGCCCAATTTCTTGCCGTCGCAGTTCCACGCGACGTGGGTCATGGCCTGGGGGGAGGTTATGCGAAAGTCACGCGGTTTGAAGGCGGAGAAAGTTGGTGGCTAAAGGGAGGGTTTAATGGGTGTGTTGTGGAAGAGCGGGGTGCGTACATGGACGCTTCTGGCTGCGAAGGTTGTGTAGAGGGGAGGAGAAGGCGGACGTTGAGGAGGGGGTATGTCGTCTTCGTCCTTGGACATGGTGGTGGTTGAGACGTTGTTTATGTTTGTTAGGATTGGATGTTGCCGGGGAACGCCGTCACCCGTCACCCATCACCATCACCATCACCCATGGCCCTCCAGCTCCCGCTCTCCACTGCTGCCCTCACCGCCATCAATGCTCATCTGGCCCCCCTCCCCCCCGAAGAGATCCTTTCATGGGCCCTCACCAACCTCCCCGGCCTCTACCAAACAACCGCCTTCGGCCCCACCGGCCTCGTCGCCACACACATGCTCACAACGCTCACCCCCACCCCGCCCCCGCTCATCTTCCTCGACACCCTCTTCCACTTCCCCGAGACCTACACCCTCGTCCACGACGTCAGGCGCAGGTACCCGCACGTCTCCGTGCACGTATACAAGCCCGCCGGCTGCGACGACGTCGCCGCGTTCGAGCGCACGCACGGCGAGCGACTCTGGGAGACCGATGAGAGCAAGTACGATTTTGCCGTCAAGGTCCGGTAGCTGCCTCCCCCCCCTCTTCCCTGCGTAGTGACGCCCATATGTTCTGCAGGTCGAACCCGCCCGACGGGCATACGCCGACCTCGACGTCAGAGCGGTCATCACCGGCCGGCGCGCGTCCCAAGGCGCAGACAGGGCGGCCCTCCAGCCCCTCGAGGTCGACTCGACGGGCCTGCTCAAGCTCAACCCGCTCTGCGCGTGGACGTTCCCCTTCGTCGAGTGGTACATGGCCCAGTACGACGTCCCCCGGAATGCGCTCCTCGCCCAGGGGTACCGCAGCGTCGGGGACTGGCATAGCACGCAGAAGGTAGATGCGGGTGAGGACGAAAGGGCGGGCAGGTGGAAGGGCAGGGACAAGACCGAGTGTGGGCTGCATAAGGATTATTTCGTGATGAAGGCTCAGGCGCAGAAGGTATGTGGGTGATAGGCGTCGCGTAATCCACATGTAATATTCACTATCTAGACCGTACAATTCGTAAAACCCTCATACATGATCTCTGCACACCGAGGCAGGATGAGCGCCCAGCACCAACGCCGCGTTTGCACACAACCCGCGACGACGACGACCGCCCCTCCGGCCCGAGTCTGCAGAAACCGTGCCGAAAAAACGAACGTCTACCGCCTGTCAAACCATCTAAACTCCATGATCCATCAAATCAGCATTGTCCGCACACACACAGACTGGGCGGCACCGAACGAACTCACCACACGAAAATGCCCATCTTCTTCAAACCTTCTTTCGCCGCCTCGTTCCGCGCAGCCTTCTTCGTGTTCCCGCGTCCCCGCCCAAAGAACTCCCCGTCCACCAACACCCGCACCGCCCACACCGGCGTCGACATGGTCGCCACCGCCTCGCAGTCCCAATCGAGCGCCCAGTCCCCGCTGCTGTACACCCACTCCACCGAGCGGTTGGCCTTTTGGAGGTGTTGGTTGAACAGCGCAAGGTGCCCGATGGTGGTCGTCAGGCCTACGAAGGCGGACGGGGTGGGCAGGGTCGGTGCGGTCGGGGTGGTGGTGCCGGTATCAGAGGGGGAGGGGAGGGGCGTTGGGGAGGGCGTGGGGAGGGGCGGGAGGCCGTGCTGGGTGCGGATGAGGTGGTAGGCTGCGTTGGTGTAGGGCAGGAAGAGGGGGTTGAGCCACGCTTTGACGATGTCGAGGCCTTGGTCCTTGTAAAGACCGCCGACGTAGGACTACAAGGGGACTTGATTAGCGTGTCTGTGGGGAAGAAGAACGGGGTGTGTGTGATTGACCTCGAACACATCCGCTGGAGATGTGGAGTGAGCAATGAGCACTGCACACAGTAAAGTGGGATATCGGACCTTGGATGTTCATGGAGGCGCGGAGGGTGATCGCCTGGGCTGGGTGGAGACGCAGGCGTTCTGGGAGTTTGTACTTTAACGAGCTGCGGGGCTATTCAGTAACGTTGCTGGGCAGAGGTAGGAGTACGTACATGTCGGCCAGCGTCGCGTTGCCGACTATCAAGCCCCTCATTTTCTGCGTTCGCTTGGAGTGAGATGAACCAAGTGGCAAGGGAGAGACGTACGGTTGCCGGACCGACTCTGAGGCCAGGGTGGAGATCCAGCAAGAGGCCCGTGACGACGAGGCCGAGGACGGTGTCGCCCAAGAGCTCGTACCTATTACCTGCATGAGGTTGACAGTGTCAGATCGTCCAAGACACTCACTTCTCGTTATCCGGGCTGGGATCGTGTGGGTGATCTTCAAAGATATGGGTGGGCCTTGCGAAGAAGCTGCGGTGGGTGAACACCTGGAGCTGGATTGCCTCCGATGCGATGGGTGGCAGGCTGGGGAAGTCGGAGGCGTCAGGACCAAAATCAGGTCTGCGTGTCGATGTCGGTGGTGAATATTAGTTGGGAGGCGCTGAGGGAGCAAGACGCACAGGAGTCTTTGTACCATTTGTGGTTGTAGTACGTAGTAGAGAAACAGGCGTGACAGTAGCTAGCTAGCTACGGTATCCGACGTCCTCCCTACGCTGTCGACGGACGGTGCACCCCACACCAGGGTTTTTCGTGCTGGATCCAGCAGAGCTGGATATCTACCATCCAACAGCCTCACCAACACGCCTCTGAACGTCGGATTCGACACGGTCACAGCCGCTGGCGTCTCTACCACTACGTTCCTCGCCCCGGCAAGCAGACGCGCCTCCTCATCCACGTCGTCGAACACATCCTGCTTCACAGCGCTGATGGAATACGCCCAGACGCCGACGCCAAAGGCCGCCAAGGTGAGGCCTGTGATGGCGTTGCGGAGGACGTAGGGCTCACGGGCGCGTTTGAGGGCTGGGGACATGAGCTGGAGGTAAAAATTGAGCGATATGGACTACAGTGTGGAGGGAGTGGACGACGGACGTAGTTTTTTTTACGATACGGCATAGAGGTATTCCGTGTGAAACGGGCTGTGTTATCACGAGGCATTTTCTTGTATAAAAGGACGTGATTTTCGAATTTGGACCGTCGAACAGCTTGGTCTGCATCCACCACCACCCACCCTTTATCTTCACACAAACGGTACTGAGTACCCTTCCTCATCACAATCATGGTCTACTCTTCATCTGCTGCATACGTCGCTACCGCTGCTATCTCGGCTTTCGCACCTGCCTACCTCCCCGCACCCGTGTAAGTACCCCCTCACTC
>QLPF01002405.1:0-26406 GCA_003314045.1 Hygrophorus pudorinus
GAGTTGCTCTACACACAGTGAAACATCGAAGGGCGTACCCCATCATTTACAGACCCACTAACCTCGTGCCAATCCCCACTTCGTTTCGGACGATATAGATTTCTCCACGCCAGGTGACCGGTTTCGGACTCGGAGACATTGGGTCGATCCCCATAAACCAAATTCATGATATTTTAGTAACGCCAACGAAAAGATACGGACGCTGGGCGGGGAAGGTAGGAATTCGAATATCAAGGGTGTGTGTGGCGGGCGGATGGACACAAGGGAGGGACTTCGAAGGGCGAGGGTGTAGAAATCGGCAAAGGAAAACGAGATGGGGGCGCAACGAACAGGCGCATGGCGATTAGGCGATGAGACACACAGTGGGTCCTGGGGCTCGGCCCTTGTTGGAGGTTTCTTGTTCGGGGGTGTGTCACCCAGCACAGGAACCACAACGAGATACCGGGGAAAAAAGTAAATGGTACAGGATTTGGGCGCAGGGATCGAAAAAAGGTAAGACACGAGCATTTTGCAGCCCTTTCAACCGAGTGGGTCTAATGTGAGCTTTCGAGCTGTAGCAGTGCATGTAGCAAGTTGGAGGTTGGCTGCACGAAGACCATCTACTGGCTCAACAGCCTGTCAAGTTTATGCGTATATCCTCAGGTATCCATCTACTATTCTGTGTGGTTGTCATCTCACCGAACTTCCTTTCAACAACTTGAAGCTGCGAGACGTCCTTCCGCTCAAATTTCCGCTATCCGGCATTCCACACGCCTGTACACTCCGCTCTTCAACAGAGCGTGAAGCTCGTTCTACGCCGCGGACGAATGCACGAATGTGCGGCTTGTATCAACAGTAACCAGTAGGTGTAACCGTGACATTCCCAACCGGGCCGTCTGGGAGATCATTGATCATCTTCAACACAAAGTTAAGCGCGATGGTAGCTCTGGCGGAGTCATTCCCCGCTATCTTCGGCACGACTACCCCAGTTAACGAAGAGTTCGCACCATACACACACGATGCTTACATCCTCCGTCTCTTGCAGCTGCGGCTGCCTAATCTGTGTACATCCGAATGATTTCCGCTTGATCAGCTTCATAGGCGACTCTGGGGTCATATCCGAATTCCAGTCCACATTCAAATACTGTGTCCTATCTGCTGGCACACACCTCCCATGCTTCAGCTCTGACGTCGGCGGAGAGATTCAGCCACAAACACACCCTGATCGCACAGAAGGCCGCCAGTACGGGCGTGCAACACCCTGCTTGACTGAGGGACCGACGACGGGACGGAGACGCCATGCGAGTGAGAGGGGAACGAAGAATGATAAGGATGGCAACAATACAGACTCGGATAACAAGCAAGAGGATGATTGGGCGCAGGACGGGAACGGGAACGGGCGCGACAGGCCACTTCTGAGAACCCGCACGAACAAGAAAACTAATGATTTTTTTCCCCAACTTTAGTTTGCGTGCTGTGGGTGAAGTTTTATTATTCATAAAATGATTTGCTATGGCGATGATCAATGTCAATATTGTTCCCCAGAGGGTAGCATCGCCAGAAGTCATATTGGGCACAGTGAATTGGTGATACATCATAGTCCCACCGTGACGGCGACAATAGTCGACACACAAATCCCGCGAATGTTCCACGCTGAAGTCCCGACGCAATCCCTTGTGGACAGATTGCCAGCATCTCTTCTAATGTTAGCATGATATATTAGACATTGGGGACGGTCCCCCCAATGGCACACTTCATGCTACACTTTTCCCACAAATTTGGAGGGTAGAGGTTGATACAGTTGTTGGTGCAATCACCGTCGACGTCCCTTACGGACAGATTGCCACCATCTCCTCTAATATTAACATAATATATCAGACATTGGGCCGTCGTGCGAACAGCATGGCTTACACGTCAGCTCTAACATAGACAAGGCCGGCATCCCGAGCAATCAGCTCGTCACGGTTGACAACGTCTTCGACATTGCTAATGGCATCACAAATGTTAACATGGGTTCAAATTGGAAATTGACGGAACTTACGCAGGGTGCGAAGAGACGACAGCAACACCCAGCGCAAGAAAAATAGTAATGAACGAGAGAGGAAGAGCTTTGTTGACGTTGACCATGTTTTTGAAACGCAATGACGGTTCGAATGGTGTCTACGATTTTGCACCTTTTAACATGTTGGGTTGAGTGGTTCTGCCGGCCAGCATGTGAACGGGGGGGTATTCAGATTAGACTCGTTCGCACTACGAGGGAAGGCGACGCCAACTCTTCGAAGAAAAGGCATCGCCTCATTGACGAGCGAAGGGGGGTATATTCGGATGTTGTCCTATGGTTGTATTGGTGAAAAAATCGAATTTTATCGGTATTCACGCACCTATTGTTGCCGTTTACACCTGAATTTCACGATTGTTTTTTACAGTATTCCCCGAAATCCTTGCGATCAAGATACTGGAAGCTCGTCATCATACAGGAAGGTCTTGCTGCCGTCCCTCACAGTCGTATATCTGATGAACGTTTTATATGGGTCCGAACTGACCTAATATCAGTAGTCCTTCGACTTCAACGAAATTCGGGGCTGAGCGCTGAACCACTGGGCGGCTTGTCCGGATGGCGGTTTCACGAGAATACTTCAGTGCCAGAACGGTACGTCGAGAGTTTTAGGGTTTTGGTCGCTTGGTCCATTCATCGTGTCAACATCCTTGATCTACAGACGGATTTTACGCTCGTAGTCATCGTTGCCAGGCTTGCAGATACCAGTAATGAAATCAACCGCTATCAGCACCTCCGTGACGCATCTCCGGCGAGGAAACATCCCCCAGCTCTGAGTTTGATGGATTAGCTACGTCGTAGCTCCGAGCCCGGATGAGTTACGCGACTCGGACGTCAACGATGCGGGAGAAGAGCTGGTATGGAAGCGGTTGAGGGTCATCTCAAAACGAGTGGCATTGGGATAACTTACTTGCGTGTGCTGCGTTACACCACGCCCATACATCGGGAAATCGGCCTGGAATTGGAAAACAATTAATAGTATTATATTTGGGGTGATTCTATTTGGCTCCATCAGCAGAAGTGCAGAAACCTGGTAAGGCCTGGTGGCGTTCGTAACCCTCGGCCACCCCGGTACCCTCATATACAGGCTTACGACCCCACGCAAGGCGAACATCTGGCCGGTCACAGTCTGCCAAGATGTCCCCTTCCTGGTCAGCGTTTGCAACCTTTCAACAGGTTGTTTTGGGGGTTATAAGTTATGTACCATGCTGTTGATTACCATGTAAGATTTCGTTAGGATTAGTGATCGGCACGGGTTTTGAAACCCGCGCGGATCACGGGTACGGGTCACAATTTTCGGACCCATACCCAACCCGCACCCGTGGCCCGGGTATGCGGGTTTTGGTGCGGGTATTGTAGCATAGTATCTTCTGTATATGTCCGTATTTTTTCATATTTTATTCGATTTTATTTGAGCCTTAATGAAAGGTTTTTCGAATTTTCATGACTTTTTTGTTGTCGGCCAAACAAAGACCAACAATGCCAGCACCACAACGATTTGGACTCGACGCTGTTGCACAGCGTTGAGGATAAAGTAAGTCAACAAAACTTCAGTAATATTTGCTAATGGTTATGTTTTAGATGGTGCTGGATAAGCCAGCACCAGCACTACTTCAGAAATACTGAAGATAAAGCCCACCTCCACTACCTCACAACGACGCCAACGCGGACCCACCTCCAAGTCCACTACCCACCTATCAACGACGCAAACGCGTCCCTATCCCACCGGTGCGTCACCCACCCACCAACTCCACCACCTCTCCCACCACGACAACACTGAATGCGTCACCCACCCACCACAACGCTGAATGTGTCACCCACCTCTACCACGACTCTGAACACGTCGCCCACCAACACATGCAGGGATGGGGTGAGCAACGGAGAGGGAGAGGGTGCAATGAAACAGGGCAGCAAGGGGTGAGCGGGTGGGCGAGCGCGTTCGCTCGCCCTCTCCATATTTATTTTATCTGTAGTGTATATATATAATACATAATTGTGAGAGACCCGCCGCACACCTGCGGTGAGTCTCGTATCCGTCGTATACACTGTAACCCGCACCCGTACCCGCACAATATCCGACCCGCCAGAGCGGGTACGGGTTTCAACAGATACGGGTACGGGTCTGTGAGAAATACCCGCGGTAGACCCGTGTCAATCACTAGTTAGGATGTTCGGGAGGTTATAAGTTATGCATCATATTGTTCAAAAGATATACATTCACCAGCAGTGTGATTCATTCATATAAGATACCGACAGGCTTACAATGATCATATAACCTCAGTGTTGAGAGATAGCTGACCATGTTCATTATATACCTAATAGATGACACAAGTTGCACCTCAGCTTCAACAGAAGGATCATATATAAATGATGTGTACCTAATAGACGACACGAGTCTGGTACAAAGTAAGTAAGATGAAAGTAAAACAGATGTAATGGGAATACTCACTGTTGAAGCTTACAACCGACAGAAGAACGTATCCCGGCGGGAGAACGTTCGTGCGTGCGGTGATGTGCATCGTCATGCACCGGTACAATTTTACCTTGATTTTTCGCCCGACTTATTTTTGTTAACGTTTCAATGGACACCTGATTCGCGTATCACAGTATATATGTTTCGTCCTCGTCGCACACTGCCCTCATCCTTCTGTTGAAGCTGAGGCGCAGTGAGTATTCCCATTACATCTGTTTTACTTTCGTATTACTTACTTTGTACCAGACCCGCATCATCTATTAGGTACACATCATTTATATAACATCCTTCTGTTGAAGCTGAGGTGCAACTCACGTCGTCTATTAGGTATATAACGCACACGGTCAGCTATCATTCAACAGGTTATGAGCTCCGGACGAGCTATGGCGGATGCGGTACTTACCTCCAACTCGACCTCCCTTGTGATCCCCAAACTCTGTGACAACGGAACCAACTGGGCCGATTACGAACCGCGTGCTCGCTGCGCTATGGGCTCGAAGGGGTTGGTTGCCCATCTCGAAGGCTGTGCCAAACCGCCCGTTGCGTATGTCATGGTTAATGATGTACCCATGGTATCTACAAACCCAGATGTACCTGCAACTGACGAACAGTTAGAGGCGAAGGAGAAGTGATTGACGGAATACGAGCAAAAGGAGTACTTAGCTCAACACCTCATCCTCTTGTCGATCTCGCCGCGCCTCTCTCAGAAGGTCCTGCACCTAACCACAGCGAAAGCCATGTGGGATGCAGTAACACACGATGCAACTACGAAAAGCTTGCTGCACCAAGTCAACGTCCTAAATCAATTGCAAACAATCAAATGCGCGCATTCATCGGACGCAAAGACTCATCTCTCTGAAGTCCGGAGTCACTTCGAGAAGATGACTCAATTATGCGAGCACCTATGTGTCACGAATTCCCCAGTTACAGACTCGACCTATGGCAGTATAATTATATCCTCCATGCCCGAATCCTATTGTCCTACCGTTCAAACTGTCGAAACAACCATGAAAGTCACCGGAAACCAAATAGCTCCCGACGACCTTCTCGCTATCTTCCTTCAAGAGGCCGAACACCATGCTATTGAAGGCAGCAAAGCCAAGAGTGAAGCTGCTATGGTAGCTGGAACGGCATCTGGGAAGAAAGGTGGTAAAAAGAACATACAAAATAATAAAGGATGTCCGAAATGCGATAACTGTTTGAAACAGGGACATACGAAGGATAACTGCTGGGCGCTGGGAGGTGGCAAGGAAGGTGAAGGCCCTAATCAAAAGAAGGCCAAGCCTAAAACCGACTCGGCCAACATCGCGAAGACAGACGACTTGAGTGATCTATTCGCCTTCGTCTGCACGTCTGACTACCAAGCCGTAGCTGCGACATTAAACCCCGATGACTCCAAAGTAGATGCCATCCTAGATAGCGGCGCCAGCCGACACTTTTCCCCTCACAAGTCTGAATTCCGGAACTATGAGGCGATTGACCATCAAATAAAAATGGCGGATGGACGTACTTTTAAGGCCGTCGGAAAGGGGGATGTGCGATTGAACCTGCCAAACAGAAAGTCAACAACTCCGGTCCTACTTAAAGACTGTATATATGCACCGGAGATGGCTTTTACCCTTATCTCAGTTAGCCATATCGCGAAGGTCACCAAAGGCATAACCTTCACAGCCTCACATGCGGTCATCACCCATACAAAAGGCCACATCATGGCAAGAATCCTGGAATCTCACGGGCTGTATTGATTAGCCGAGGCGAAGGAAGCTGAGTTCGACCATGCCAATGCTGCTGTGACCAAGATGACCCTGATGGAAGCTCACCGTAAGCTTGGCCATGCGGCCTGCTCTGCAGTCAAGCACATGGTCTCCCGAGGGATGGTTACCAGTATAGAAATCGTTGCTGATTCTAAAGAGGAGTTCTGTGAGCCGTGTGCAAAGGCTAAGGCCACGCAAAAGCCGTTCCCAAAGGAATCTCTGACCAGAGCGACTCACTTTGGTGAAAGGGTCCACTGAGACCTGTGGGGGCCTGCCGCAGTCAAAACTCTTGGCAGAAAGTCATATGCCGCATGTCGGACCGACGATCATTCACGTGAAGTCGAAATTTACTTCCTTGCTAAGAAAAGCAAGACCCTGCAAACCTACAAAAAGGATGAGAACCTCATCGAAACACAACACAATGGAGCAAAAATCAAAGTTGTGCGTTGTGATCAAGGGGGAGAGTTTTTAAGTAATGAATTCAATGCTCCCCTTGATGGTAAAGGGACCAAACATGAACTCACAGTTCACGACTCTCTGCAGCAAGATGGCGTGTCCGAATGCGGTATGGGAACTCATGCTGAACATGCTCAAGCCCTGCTTCTGGCCTCCAGCCTGCCGCGATTCCTTTGGGGAGAAGCTATGCTTCACAGCATATGGCTGCAAAACCGTTCCTCAACACGAGCCCTCGATAGCAAGACACCCTACGAAATGTCTAAGGGAGTCAAACCTCACCTCTCCGGCATCCAGGAATTTGGTGCTGCTGCATATGTCAAGGACCTTGCTGCCGGCAAACTTGACGCTCGAGCACGAAAGGGCCGCTTTGTGGGGTACGACTCCGAAAGCAAGGCCTACCAGATTTACTGGCCTGAAAAGCGGTCAGTTAGTGTCGAGCGCAATGTTATTTTCAACCCCAGCGACCTACGGTTGTTACCTGATGAATCAGTTCTTATTCCTGACAACGTGCTGAATGAGGGGGAGAAGGATAAGGTCATCCAACTCGATGTCGTAAAGATAAAGGAAACCTCACCTGACCCTGCTGATCCGGAAACACCCACAGAAGCCATCGAAGTTGAAGACACATCACCTAAGGCTTCTCGCTCTCACGACGTTCTTCCGGACCCGGAACCCGGTCTTGGCCGTGGGATATGTCCTAGATTGCCCCCCGGCAGTTACAGGAACCTTGCTGAAGGTATTACCGAGGATTTGGTGCTTGCCTACAATGCCACGTTCATGTGCAACATGGACTATGCTGGTGGAAATGTCAAATGTGGGGGAGAAAATGTGTGGAGTGAAAGTACTGATGAAAATCAGCTGGACCTGGTGTATGCACTTGCGGGATCGATGGGCAATGAGCCTCGCTCGCTTGACGAAGCGCTCCGAGGTCCCCATGCTGCCGACTAGGAAGCCGCTTTGAAATACAAAATCAGCCAACTGGAGAAATTACATACCTGGAAAATTGTCGACTGGCCTGACGGTAAACCTGTGATCCCACACTCCTTTGTGTTCAGGGAGAAGCCCGATGCAGATGGCAATATTGTCTTGCGCCGACTGCAGATAGTTGCAGGTGGTCACAAGTGGACCTATGGGGTCAATTACACTGAAACTTTCTTGTCAGCAGCTAAGATGCCCTCCATTCGTGTAGTGCTCGCTCTTGCAGCACGCAATGACTGGGAGCTCCACCAAGTCGACATTAAAAGTGCTTACCTTAATGCCGAGCTAAAGGAGGAAGTGTACATGGTGGCACCGAAAGGCATGCTTAAACCTGGTGACAAAGGGAAGGTGTGTAAGTTTCAGAAGGCTTTGTATGGGCTTAAACAAGCTGGACGCGAGTGGTATAAACGACTCGCGGCCACCTTCTACAACCTAGCTTTCTCGCGTTCAAGCATTGACCATTCGGTCTTCTTCATCAACACTAAGCACACAAAGATCATTGTCACAGTTGCTACTGATGATATGGCAGTTGCAGGCTCACCTCTCGAAGCCGTTGTCGAATTCAAACGGAACCTCGCACAACACTTTGCTATCTCTGACATGGGCGAGCTAAAGTGGTTCCTAGGCTTTGAAGTTAGATGCGATCATGACGCCAGGACAATCTCTATCAACCAATGTGCTTACCTATGAGCCATGGCCACAAAGTTCAACGTACACGATGCTAAGCCTACCAATCTGCCTGCGTTACCTGGTCAAGTGCTAACCAAAGATCAATCACCTACCACACCAACTCAGAGCCTCGAGATGCGCCATGTACCCTATGCCGAAGGGATCGGACACATTCTATGGCCCGCCATGGTGTTGCGGCCCGACATCGTGTTCCAGGTAGGGATCCTGTCTCAGTTTGTTCAGAATCCCAGGAAACCTCACTGGGAAGTGCTAAAAAGAGCTATGGTGTACCTCAATACCACAAAGGACCTATGGTTGACACTGGGAGGTGCAGGTAATGACGATCCCGTCATCTACACCGACGCAGACTGGGCGTTGCAAGCAGATCGCCATTCGATCCATGGATATGCAATGAAGATTGGTATCGGCGCAGTCACATGGAGTTCGAAGAGGCAGCCTATTGTGGCGCTTTCCAGCACTGAATCCGAATACATCGGCCAAACCCACTCGCTCAAGGAAGTAATGTGGGCGAGGGAGTTTATTGGTGAACTCTTCGCCAAGTCTTTATGCCCTACGCTACTCTACTCCAACAATCAGAGCGCAATCGTGTTAGCCAAGAACAACAAATTCCATGCTCGATCCAAACACATTGACATTTGCTACCATTTCATTCACGAAGCTGTAGACAACAAAACCGTTCAATTGACCTATGTTCCCACTGCCGAAAACGTCGCCGACATTTTCACCAAGCCTCTCCCTTCACCAAAATTCACATTCTTTCTAAATGCCTTAGGACTACACACCCTGGACATCGCTTGAGGGGGAGTGTTGAAGCTTACAACCGATGGAAGAACGTATCCCGGCGGGAGAACATTTGTGCGTGCAGTGATGTGCATCGTCATGCACTGGTACAATTTTACCTTGATTTTTCGCCTGACTTATTTTTGTTAACGTTTCAATGGACACCTGATTCACGTATCACAGTATATATGTTTCGTCCTCGTTGCACACTGCCCTCATCCTTCTGTTGAAGCTGAGGCACAGTGAGTATTCCCATTACATCTGTTTTACTTTCGTATTACTTACTTTGTACCAGACTCGCGTCGTCTATTAGGTACACATAATTTATATAACATCCTTCTGTTGAAGCTGAGGCACAACTCGCATCGTCTATTAGGTATATAACGCATGCGGTCAGCTATCATTCAACACTCACTGTGCCTCAGCTTCAACAGAAGGATGAGGGCAGTGTGCAACGAGGACGAAACATATATACTGTGATACACAAATCAGGTGTCCATTGAAATGTTAACAAAAATAAGTCAGGTGGAAAATCAGGGTAAAATTGTACCGGTGCATGACGATGCACATCACTGCACACACAAATGTTCTCCCAGCAGGGTATGTTCTTCTGTCGGTTGTAAGCTTCAACACTCCTGTAAGGAATCTATGATTCCTTGTTACTTTCCTTTATTTCTTTATTTGTTATTTTATTATTTTATTATCATTATTTACCGCAGACACATGTGCCACAATGTACACATGTACAAACATAACCTTATTACACCGTCTGCGTCACATGATCTTTAACTACATAACTACTACAACACTCATAAAAAGCACATATGTTCATTACCCAAATAAACTGATTTGGATCTGTGAATAGTGTGCAGTGAGTACGCAGTCTTTCTATATTTCCATTCCACTTGTCTTAGGGCTTTAACAAGGCTTACACAAGTTTATACTTTTTTTCACAGCCAAACAATCTTTAAAACAGTTTTGAATTGACTGTAACAACCATAAGCCTCTCACGAGGTTAGATACATTGGTTATACTACATAGTCATAAGCCGCTCACAGTTAGATACCTTGACTATAAAAAGTCCTATTAGGCACCCTAAAGGGCCTTATCGAACAGACCCGATATAAAAGCCCGAATGGCTTGAGAACACCTCTCGCCGTATACTACAGATACCAAACATAAAGTTCATATCAGCGCACGATAAGAATTTGCAACACATATCATAGTAATACGATTCAGAACATGCATGGTCTAGTGTGTTCATAGACAAATCCCGTTGATAAGTGAAATCGACCACCCGGATGTCAAGCCGGTCCCTTAGATCATCCCAACAGGGAAGTCCATCCCAGTTACAGGATGTAAACCACCCCTTTATTGAGCATACCCCACTCCAGCGAGACACCACTTATAATGTCTTGCAATTCCCGGAATTGACTCACAGGGCTATCAGCCCTATTGCCTGCAGTGATGCGGATGGCTTCAGGAGTAGCAGCCCGAGAGGAGAGGAGCAATCCCCCGTAGACAGATGGACACCGACTCCCCGGTCATGAAACTCAGATAGCACGAGAGCACCCCCTATACCATTGGTATATAGCTCGCCCACACATAGGAAAACACCTTCATTAGGTAATGGATCAGTGACCAGCATGGTTGTCAATCAGACTGAAGGTTGAATAGACCCAAAAGACATTCCGGTTAAAACCTGAATGAGTAAACGGCTCAACCGTTTAGAATCAAGAATCCACACAGACATGGAATAGCACAGAGCTGCAAGAAAGAAAGGAAAATCCACGCTACAAGTGTGTATAGATGAGCTGGAAGCTCTAGATCACCATATAGAGGCTTGTTACGACAGTTATCTAACTGAAATACATCAGATAAGATCTGATCATAACAATGAATACACTTTAGAAGGGCATCGGGATGCCAGTGGGCAGCAAGCCTCACCAGCTAAGCCAGCTAAAACAGCTGTAACCACTGTAGTGCCAATTGGCCCATACATAAGCCCTCTAACTACAGGGGAATCCATGCATACCTCCTACATGTCTCAGCCTGCTAGTCCACATGAAATAACCACTATGACTGTTAAGCAGCCCGAGATCAATTCTAGCAATGGAATATCGTACAGGCCAGTAGCCAATACGAATGAATTACAACAAGAAGCTATTTCAGCTTTAAACATAGAACATAAAGTATTCACAAAGAGTGAATCAATAACGACTGGTCGATTAGACCAGCAAACCTGCCGACAGGGGGAAAAATCTGTTAAAGATTACCATAGTCAGATAAGTGAGATGGCTCGACAAGCCATCTATGACGAAAAGGCCAGGGCCAATAAACAGCCTATGGCTGAAACTACCAAACATATGCAAAAAGCCTCACAGCAGAAACCATTACTGCTTAATGCATCTACATTAATAACTGGACACAATGTGCCCATGTCCATGAGTGCAAACCGCACTAATATCCCCCATAACAGGGTATCACAAAACAGTCCCAACATAGGATTTCCACAAAGTCAAGGACCTCATAAGTTATTGGTAACTTTTGCTGCCAATTTGGCAGATACCACTGCCGGTATAAGCACGCACAGGCTTGACCATAATGCTAAGCCAAGCACAGTTGTTGTTAACGCGACATCAGAGCGAGTGATCACTATGATACATGCAGCATATGATGTCGCATACAATGAAACCCCTTGCTCAGTACAAGTGGTTTAAAACTATCATTACCCTCTTATAAGGGTGAAACCACTCAAGCCGAGTTTGAAGAATATCTCGCAGCCCTGCTGAGGTATTTCAAGATATACCAGCTGCTAACGGCAGATACCGACCAATTGAGGGTAAACCTGCTTGGTACTACCCTCACAGTGCGGCAATAGAATGGTTTGAACAGACCATTGATACCAATGATGTTGATGCCGATGTATGGATGTTTGACAACATAGTACAAGCGTTAAAAGAACACTTCGTTCATCAATCCTCTAGCCAGGACGCAGCAGACAAGTTCGACACATTGATGCAGAACAAGTCTACAGTATTAGAATTTTACAATTCTCTACGAGCATTTCCCCAACACATGGTAGAATTACCAGATAGATGTTGCATTAGAAGGTGATTCCTAGTCGGTCTAAGTGACCATATATCCAGCGGGATATTAGAAAACAGCTATATGGCCGAACAATCTACTATAGATGACCTACTAAGGGTCACACAGCAAGTAGAGGAAGCTCGGTCCTATGCAAGCCGAGGAAAATTGAGCACAAGCTCAAATACCACAAGCAAGCCCTCAACAAATAGTAGTAGCCTTATGGCTACTGTAACTAAATATCAGCCACAGAAGCTGTCATATAAATCCAATGGATATATGAAGAAACCGAATAATCAGCCCTTCGTCAACAAGACAACTAATGGTTCAGCGCCATTTAGTAAAGAACCTAACTGGTCTAATCAACAGTATACAGCTGCATCTGGAAACACCCAGGCTCCAACCATGAAGCCTAAGTTAACCGACAAGTCAAACTTGAGGTGTTGCCGATGTAACGGTATGGGACACATAGTCCCCAACTGCCCTTATCCGGCACAACTGAGAGCAGCTGTAGCTCAAGTAATCACAGATCGAAATGACGAAGACCCAACATTGGGTGAATCACTGGAAGGTGAACAGTACGATCCTGAGTTGTACTCGGAAGAGAACATGGAAGTCCATGAAATCAATCATAACCAGTTAAATGGTCAAGAACATGTTGAAGACATGAACGAATGCACAGGTGATAGCTCCGATGAATATAGTCCAAATAACATGGGCTATCAACCCGACAAAGAGGAACACCATGTATCCTCATATGTGTCAGTGGTAATACCACTCGAACCTCAATACGAGGCACATGCACGCGCAGCAACTACACTGTCTGACGCACCTCTTACGGTGTATAGGACGCGAGCATTGCGCAAATCGTTACCTGGCGAACAGCCAGAAAGGAATTTTGAGAAACTGCTCTCACTCAGTGGATATATTTATATCAACGGATATAAAGTGCATGTCCTGATAGACACCGGCTGTACCACTGACATGGTATCCCCGGACTATCTAGCCGCTATGGGTGAAATACCCTTTGAACTGGAAAACCCAGTAGGTCTGCAAGTGGCAACCCAAAGCAGTCGCTCTCGAATTAACTATGGCTATAGAGCTAAGTTAGAACTAGGCAAGTTCAATGCCGAACACTACGTAGACATAGCAAACCTAGACCAGTATAATATCATACTAGGATCAGGATTTATGTACAAGCATAAGGTCGTGCCTTTGTAGGGCGTATCCAATATCAGATTGTTAAACATAGTTGGCATCCAGCCGCCATTCAACTCGAAGGGTGCAAAGCTCGATGAGCTATTCACCGTAGAGTTGAATGCAAACACTATGGATAGCAACTTGTTATTCCAATCGGTTTGGTTATCGTTTACCAAGGTGCGGAGTGCCTGATTAATTGAACATATTGAATGTTCCGTAGCACCATCCATTTGAGGATGAAATGCTGTAGACATTAACAATTTTCCACCGGTGATGTGGTGTAATTCCTTCCAAAATCTGGAAGTAAACTTAGAATCTCTGTCAGAGACTATTGATTCTGGTAATTCGTGTAAATGGACTATTTCTCTATAGTAGATAGTGTTGCTCGAGCTGGCTTAGCTGCCAGCCAGCTAAATTAGCTGCAGCTATGGCTGGCTAATTTACCCCTTAGTCCCCAGCCATAGCTGCGAGCTGTACATAGCCAGCTGCAGTTGTCTACAGTCGGCGCACAGCTGGTATATATTATAAATAATAATATTTTGCTATTTAAAAATATTTACCAGCGGGAGCCAGCATTTTGCTGGCTCCGCTGGCATGTATGTAGTTTATGTTAATACAGTTGAATACCCCGTGCTCTGTTGAAGAGCAAGGGGGTGGGATATGTGGTGGGTGGGGCCCGGTGGGTGAAAATGAACGCCCTGTGCTCTGTTGAAGAGCATGGGGGTGTGATTGGTGGTGGTGACAAGGCAGGGGTGGGTGATGTGGCCGGTGTGGGTTACGATGGATGGGGTGGTGTGGTGGGTGATGGGGACAACATGGCCGTCTTGTGTTTGATGTGAGACGACAGGTGGGGATGAGGCCAGGGTGGGTGATGACATAGCCGTCTTGCATTTGAAGTGAGATGGCCGGTAAGGGTGTGGGTGACGAGGCCGGTGTAGATGACAAGGGACTGGGTGGTGTGGTGGGTGACGGAAATGACATGGCCGTCTCGCGTTTGATGCAAGACGGCTGGTGGGGGTGTAGGTGATGTTGCCGTCTCATGTTTGGAGTGAGACAGCAGGTGTTTAGTTATGGTGGTGCCAGCCTTCGTGTTTGTGTTGGTGGTGGTGGTGGGTGCTGTGCCAGGCATGTTGTCTCGTGTTTAAACACAAAAGTTACCTATATAGTACATTAATAAAGCTGTAGATAATGAGTTACTTACTTTGTGGGCCCACAGTTACTGCTTTCTCGAGCGGTTGGTGATGTCTTGAGGTGGGTGGCTGAGTTCAAACTCATTGGCTGAGGCTGAGTGTGCACAAAAACAAACACACCCATGGGCTGAACAAAGTGCAAAAGTCAGTCCACAGCCTGAAAAATGATCTATTAATAATTATAACTAGTATACTATGCAATATAATTAAAATACTTGTATATATGTATAAGCTGGCTTAGCTGGCAGCTCATGGCTTTGGATTTTTGACAGCCATAGCCACGAGCCGGTGTGCAGCCTTAGCCGAGCCAGTGACCGGCTGGCTCAAAATCAGCTCAGCTCGCAGCTCCTAGCCAGCTCAGAGCCGGAGCCAGAGCAACACTAATAGTAGAGTTCAGCTATTTCCGTGGCTTTCACCGTGATAATGGTAGCTATCAAGTGTAGCATGGAGGTTAATCGGCATATGACTACCATTATGTAGTCATATCCATTGCTTTCAGGGAGCGGTCCCATAAAATCAATGCCAACTGAGGCCCATGGCCGATTAGGTATCGGCAGACTATGTAACAGTCCCGCTGGGCACTGATTACTTGTCTTTATCATTTGGCATTTGCCGCATGATTCACAAAACGCAGTCGTATCACATATAATTTTGGGCCACCAGAACCAATTTCTAAGGTATCTTAGTGTCTTATCATGGCCTATATGGCCTAATACACTGTGAGCGTTATCAATTATTATTTCAGGGATCCTCCTCCCCTTCCATAATGCGTCTGGAATGCACAATACTGTCTTGTTTTCACGACTGGTCGTGTATAAATTTTGGCTGTCAAGCCAATAGCTTGCATATTGTGTGGGAGCTGCGATTATTTTATTGAGGATGTTATCCTCTTTATAATATTGGCCTAATTGAGCCATTAAATCACTTGAGTTCTCCAAGTGAATTGGTACTATTTTAACGGCTTGAACAGGAGGTTTAGCTATTACCTTACCTCGTGCTGCCACAATGATTGGTTCAGGGAAACCTGATTTTAGTTCATTCTTATGGTTTTCTGTCGTGAAGTCCCTGCTAGGGTCTATTTGTGTGTCTACATTGACGTAATCACTCAGCGAGTGTAATTCTGATGATTCGTCGGTGATATAATACCGGGACAAGGAGTCTGCTACCTTATTCAAGGTTCCCTTGGTGTAAACCAAGTCGTATTCGAAGTGGGATAGGAATTCCCACAACTGTGTCTGTCTATCAGACATATGTATCTTTGACTTGAAGAAGGTTAACGCCTTATGGTTGGTTACCACAATAAATCATCGTCCAATGAGTTTATCTTCCTATTTGACTAAAGCCTCTAATATGGCTATCAATTCATGTTCCCACGTATGATAATTACACTGAGCTGGTGTAAATTTCTTGGATAAGAATCCAGCTGGATGCGCTTTGTGCCACTCCAGTCCTTGACCGTAAAATGCTCCAATGCCCCTTGTGGAGGCATTGCATACCCAGATAGGGTCAGGTTTTTGCGTATCCACTGGTTTTAATATCGGTGTATTACAAGTAATGATTTTTATCATTTTGAAACACTTTTCGTGTAATGGAGCCCACACAAAGGGCCGATGATTATGGGTCATACCCGACAAAGGGCTAGTATATGCAGATATATCTGGCATAAACTGGGCTAAGTATTGCACTAGTCCTAGAAAATGCTGTACATCATTATAATCTCTAGGCCTTTGCCATTTGCAAATGCATTTGAGCTTGTCCTCATCAGGCAGTATGCCATCATCAGTAATTATGTGACCTAAACAGTCCATTCGCATGGAATATAAGTCCACTTTTTTAGCACTTAGAAATAAGTGACTTTCGTGCAGCTTGTCAAAGACAAGCTGTAAATGCCGTTCATGATTCTCTAGGCTATTAGAGAATATGAATATATCATCCAGATATATGTGGACAAATCGTCCTATATATTCTCGGAATATAAACATCATTAAACATTGAAATGTAGAAGGCGTGTTACAATCGCCTTGTTGGACTACATAGCTCACAAATGTGCCAAATACAGTAGCAAATGCCATTTTGGGCACATCTGACTCTCTGATGCTTACTTGCTCGTATGCATCGGACATGTCCAATTTGGTACAGTATATAGCCACATCATGACAGATACTGTCTTGATCTGGGAAAGGAGTGACATCCTTTATAGTGTTTTCATTATGCTCTACTACGGTTCTTAACCGTCTGTCTTTCTTATAGACACATAATAGTGGTGCTGCACTATCTGTAGTAGTTCGCTTCCACCAGCCAGCCTTTTCATACCGGGCTATCTTCTCCACTAATTAAGGACGGAGTACATCCGGACACCTTGGCATGTGATATGAAGGCTTATAGCTTTTGTTGATGAAATTTATTTCATGCGAAATTTCCCGTATGGGAGGCATCTCCAAAGGTACTGGGACCGTTAGGTCTTTTATGCTTTCTGTCTATTTTTGGATCAGTATTGCATGAGCATTTGTGTCTATCAACAGCTGTCTGCCGGTATGCTTATGGCGAACTTGTGTGTCCACTTGTTCACTTGTTTTTTTGCCATGATCTGCTGTTGGCTTTTCATTGTGACCTTCAAGTCACTTCAGCTTTGGATCCTTGCTGGGTCCTGCTACCGCATTGTGGTGTAGTTTAGCTGGCATAGCTGTAGGCTGGTTAGTCCTTTTTATTGGCATTTCCAGGCCAGCCTGTGGTCTTGCCATGACCGTTTCTTTCTCTTTGCCTTTGCTGGCAATATTATTTATTATAGCTTTTTGGGCTATGACCGTGTTGACAGCTCTTTTTATTGTAGAAGCCATATTAGCTTCGACTTTTATGTCCACCGTTGGTGGTTTATATAGCTGTATTAGCTTCTTCCCCCATTTTGGGGAACCAAAGTCACCTGTATGCTCGACATGGCGTTCACTATTTATAAATGCTGCGTATTTTTCTTCTCTGAAGTCGAGCATTAAGCAATTCGCCAAACAAGCGGTACAGAACCTTGAGGCGGCTCATGATGCTATAATAGCTAGCCGCATAACTCAGACCTATCATGCTAACACACATAGAAGGGACGATCCTATCATCCCTATAGGCGGTAAAGCCTACCTTTCAACTAAGAACTTAAACTTGCTGAAAGGCAGAGTCAGAAAGTTATTGCCCAAATTTATCAGGCCATATACGGTGCTTAACAGCAACCCTACAAAATCTACCTATATGATAGAACTACCGGATGAACTCCGTATACAACACGTCCACCTGATGTTCCATGTGAGCCTGTTAAGGCCCCATCAACCTAATCATGATGACTTATTCCCTAAGAGGGAGGCCGATGTGTTTTACGACTTTGGTGCAGACCCAGAACATGAATGGGTTGTAGATGAAATAGTTGACCATAAATGGTCCCCCAAATTATCTTTTAAGATTAAATGGGCCTATGGTGATTACACCTGGGAGCCCCTAGCTAGTGTAACTAAGCTATCAGCTCTTGACCGATACCTTGAACTCCACGGAGTATCGTTACCACGGGAGTTACCCTGGACCAAACACTCTGAGAGTGTAACAAGTCACAACTGAGTGAGTACCGAATACAGCAATGTGGCAAATACCCACCAAACACAGTAATGTGGCATTCAAACTCCGATGCCCACAGGTATAAAAAGTCGATTGCAGCTCTGCTGCAACCCTCTTAACTAAACATTTACATGACCTACCATAGCCCTCGCCGATCACCCAGTTGTGGGTCCAGCTCTCAATCCTGTTCCCTGCTCACACGGCAAAGAAAAAGGCCTCAGAGCCAAAACTTCCAGTCCTTCAGGACATCATTCACGCTCTTCACGTCATAGATGCAAGGAAACCCCCACGATTGCGAGCTTAACCGCTTGTGTCCTACCTCCAATGGAGATGGACCCTACGCTACACGCATTAGTGCACCCCAAATGATGCAATTCGTGCATCGATTATGTCACCCACCTGGTGGCACAACACGATAACAGGGCTACCGAAGCCTTGTATGAAAAACAATGTGCCTATTGGCACAAGCAACTCCACCAGACTGTGTGGGAACAAGGCTATGATTGTGGTCATGCAGACGTGCACAAAGACAACATGCAATTGCACAACCAAGTCGATGACTTGTATGATGAAGAGCAAAGGCTCAAAGACAAAATAGCCAAGCTAGAAAAACAGCTATTGGCTCAAGCTGACACAGTGCTCTCACAGGCTCAGGATGAAATGCAGCCCTCATTGCAAGCTCACATCGAGGTCCAACCTCCTACCCCGACCAAGGGTAAATCCAGTGACTACACCCAGTCCAATATCCCCATTCTGTTGGCGACTTACCCTCGCATTGACGATGAACCCTATGAGGATATGACAATTGCTCAAGAATTGTCTTTACAATACGAGGATGCTATCACTCGTTCATTAGACCAGACCCAACCAGGTCTGCTGCCCGTCCCCATGCAGCCTACAGCGGGGCCATCTTACGCCCAAACCGCGAACCTTGCCAGGTTCATTGTTCCCTCCAAACCGGCTGACCCTGTTAGAGAGATAAAATTATTGCCCAGCGGCAAAATTGCTACCTTCAAGGTTAAGGTAAAGCCTTCATCGGTCATTGGGCCACCCATGCCTATGAGGCTATTCTGAGGGTGAATACCAGTAGCCCTAGGAGCTGGCGGTAACCCATCATTATACCCCGACTCCTTATGGAGAAATATCAAAGGCCCAGAGTTCTTTCCCACAAAGAAAGGCTCTTTAGCCCAACCTCTGGCCATTGGCTCTTCTCATCCCTCCTTCAGGGTGCTCGCCGAAGAGGCATATAAAATTCCGTTTGACCAATGAGCGCTAATAACCCTGGTATTGCAAGCCAAGGTACTACCACCTGCGGGCCAACAAGCCAAATATCCAGTCGATAAACTGGTCATCAACTGTAACGACGTGCCTAAGGCAATTTGTCGTGATGACAAAAACCGATATCGATCGGATGACCTAGTGGTGTGGCAATTCCTTCAGGATGGCATGCCTGCTGGATCTACTCACAGAGCATTCAAGCTTAAAGCTCTCGAAATACTTGGCAACGGCCAATACTTGGGCTTGGTCACCCCAAACACTGTTCCCTGATTCTGGGAAGCTCATCACTTCCCTGACGATAAACCTTTTGACAAAACTATCATTGCCACCCACTATTACCAATATGGGCTAGACACTACTGTCTACAAAACCATGTTCTGTGGCTATGCAGAACACGCCATCCTTGTGCATGCCAAAACTGGCACTACCATCCCTGCTTCATCGGCATCTGCTACTGGCCCTACAGTATCGCTAGCCACTATGCTAGTGCCTCCTCTGGCTTGCGTCGAGAAACAGCACGCAGAGCCTATTAAAAAATATGGCAAATGGCCTAAACACGGCGAAAAGCCTATGACAGCAAAATACATTTGTGCCACCGCATCTATCGAGGAGCTTAATGCCCTCTCTGCCTTCCAAGACAACAAACCCATTGAGGAGATCCTTGACAACACATACACGATATACACCAAAGAAGGCGACCAAGACTCGGCAGACGAGCTCCTACCAGAGCCTCGTAATAGGTGCATTGAGCCTATGCCCGAGCCACCAGAATGCGTCGTCGATCCCGACACCCTCATGGGCCCATGCTAATTTAGCATCTTACTTCCTCTTAAAGGGGGGAAGAGTGTAAGGAATCTATGATTCCTTGTTACTTTCCTTTGTTTCTTTATTTGTTATTTTATTATTTTATTATCATTATTTACTGCGGACACGTGTGCCACAATGTACATACATACAACCATAACCTTATTACACCGTCCGCGTCACATGATCTTTATCTACATAACTACTACAACACTCATAAAAAGCACATACATTCATTACCCAAATAAACTGATTTGGATCTGTGAATAGTGTGCAGTGAGTACACAGTCTTTATATATTTCCATTCCACTTGTCTTAGGGCTTTAACAAGCCCTACACAAGTTTATAACTCCCCCTCAAGCGATGTCCAGAGTGCGTAGTCCTAAGACATTTCGAAAGAATGTGAATTTCGGTGAAGGAAGGGGCAGTGGGAATATAGGTCAATTCAACGGTTTCGTTGTCTACAGCTTTGCGAATGAAATGGTAGTGAATGTTGATGTGTTTGGATTGAGCGTGGAACTTGTTGTTCTTGGCTAACGCAATCGCACTCTGATTGTCAGAGTAGAGTAGCGTGGGGTGTAGAAACTTGGCGAAGAGTTCACCAATAAACTCCCTCGCCCACATTACTTCCTTGAGCGAGTGGGTTTGGCCGATGTATTCGGATTCGGTGCTGGAAAGCGCCACAATAGGCTGCCTCTTCGAAGTCCACGTGACTGCGCCGATACCAATCTTCATTGCATATCCATGGATTGAATGGTGATCCGCTTGCAACGCCCAGTCTGCATCGGTGTAGACAACGGGATCGTCATTACCTGCACCTCCCAGTGTCAACCATAGATCCTTTGTGGTATTGAGGTACACCATAGCTCTTTTTAGCACTTCCCAGTGAGGTTTCCTGGGATTCTGAACAAACTGAGACAGGATCCCTACCTGGAACACAATGTCAGGCCACAACACCATGGCAGGCCATAGAATGTGTCTAATCCCTTCAGCATAGGGTACACAGCGCATCTTGAGGCTCTGAGTTGGTGTGCATCAGGAAAACCCCAAAATGCTTGAAACTGCTTGAAACTGCTTAGGTTTGCTTATGGTGCTTGAAATGGCTTGACATTAGCTTAAGCACTTTTAAGCAATTTCAAGCTTATTATTTGTATTTCACAAAATATATTAGTAAGTCTGTCAAACAAGCCAAGCATATCAAACATTGTATAGGCACTTTCAAGCAGGGTTAAGCACTTTCAAGCACAGTTAAGCACTTTTAAGCCAGGTTAAGCACATCAAGTCACTAAGCTACTCAAGCAAAGATAAGCACTCAAGTAATTTTAAGCACCAGTAAGCACTTCAAGCACCAGTAAGCACCGGTAAGCACTTTAAGCACTCCAAGCACCTTAAGCACTCCAAGCACCTTAAGCATCTATAAACACCTTAAGCACTCCAAGCACCTATAAGCACTTCAAGCACCTATAAGCATTTCAAGCACCGGTAAGCACTTTAAGCACCAGAAAGTACCATAAAGACATAAGTGAACCTAAGCACTTTTATTGTCTATTTCAGGAAAGTTGACAGTCCAAACAAAGAGAAACGATTCACTAAATATTACATGGAGTATTATCAGGCTTGAATTTATAGCGTTACAATATTTAGTACCATTGATTTGTGACTGACTGAGATGTATTGTAAGTGTGTAAAAAGAGCCTCACACAATATTCAGAAATTGGACAGCAACTTGGACTCTGCTAAGGTTTCAGAGCCTAACAATTTTCAGGTCATGTTTTGTGGCCTCAGTCAGTTGCACTTTTATAATGCTAATTTTTGCACTGACATTGATACTGCCAGTGGTCCAACCACAATCAGTTAAATATTCAGCACTTTTAGTTACTTTTAGTTTATTACTTATTTTTGTTTGGACTGTCAACTTTCCTGAAATAGAAAATAATCACATAGAAACCACTCAGCAGGTCACTAACACAATATGAGCACACAGCATATATCAAGCCTGAGCCATGTACAAGTACTAGTAGTGTCTCCATCATGCTCAGCATAGTGATGCCAAAGTTTAGTTTGAACCAGAGCCAAACCCAGTTCGAACCTGAATGGGACCGGAAGCTCGGTTCAGGTTCGGGGTAAAGCCTGAACTGGACCAGAAGTTCAGTTTGGGGTTTGGGCAATCCCAGGTTACCCAAACCCGGTTTGAACCTGAACCTAAAGCCAATTTTGGGTGACTTTTTTGGACCTAAAAATGATTCTTGACCCCAAAGATTGTGATCTTTGGGGTCAATAAGGACTGTATATTGATATACTTTTGCCACTATGAGTGTCACCACTAGTGAGTGATATTTAATATGTCTGAATTTTGAGTCTAGTACTAAAGTTGCTATAACTTGGTCAATTACATGTATATTGGATTTAGCCTTGTGGATGTCTAATACTATGTATATTAGCTAGGATTTTGATACACCAACTTAGCCTACTAGTAATTTCATGATCTCAAAATTGACACTTTCGGGGGATACTTGTGGATTTATTGGGTCAAACACCTATAGAAATTGCACTAGGCTATTTGATAGTGTGTCTCACTCTTCTTAGTATATTTTAATACTAGCTGGTGGTGGTTAGAACTTGTTGTGACAACAAACTGACAAAATAGTACAAGTTCGGACCCGAACCTGGTTTAAACCCCAAACTGGACCGCTCTGAACAGTTTGGAAGCAGTTTGGTCTGTATTCGGCCTCTAAATCGAACCAAACCAACAGTCCGGTTCAGGGTTTGGCCAAAAGGGCCCGAACCGGACCTGAACTGAACTTCGGCATCACTAGCTCAGCAATAACTAATGAGCTACTAGTGCAGTTGACAGGTACACCAAACAACTTGTTAATTTACACTAACAAAGATTACTTATGCAAGTATTTCACACTTGTAACATAGTATTCTGAGTCCATCTTTTGGCTTCAAGTTTTCGGACTTGGCATAATTTTTTTCAAACAGTGCCACATGAACCAAACAAAGCCACGCATTGCCAGCTCATCAACCACAACGACAACCACAACGACAACAATGAGGGGCAGAAGGTCAAGGTAAGTTCTATTTTATTGATTAGTACACTTGTATATAATATAACTCCACTCAACCACCTCTCTCACGTGCAAATGAGGGGGCCGCGCGGCCACCACCACCACCTCCCCGCCCTCTCGAAAACGAACAAGAGGGCCGTGCAGACACCTTCTCCTCCTCTCTGCCCTCTTGAAAATGAACAAGAGGGCTGTCTTGCCCCCTGCTCGCCCACCACCACCTCCGCCCTCTCGCATACAAACAAAAGGGCCATGCGGCAACCACCACCACCTCCATGCCCTCTTGAAAATGAACAAGAGGGCTGCACGGCCACCACCACAACCTCCCTGCCCTCTTGAAAACGAACAAGAGGGCGGCCTCGCCCCCTGCTCGCCCACCACCACCTCTGCCCTCTTGCATACAAACAAAAGGGCCGCATGGCCACCACCGCCTCCTCCATGCCCTCTCGAAAATGAACGAGGGGGCTGCACAGCCACCACCACAACTTCCCCGCCCTCTCAAAAATGAACGAGAGGGCGGCCTCACCCCCTGCTTGCCCACCACCACCACCACCCTGTCGGGAGCGGCGAGGGACGGGGCAGCAGCCATCCCACACCTCCTTCCTCTGCCCACTTGTAAACGACGAGAGGGCCACGTCACCGGCCAACCCCCACTCCTCCGCCCTATTGTAGGCGACAGGGCCGCCTCACCGGCCAACCCCCACCTCCACCTCCTCCGACCTCTCGCCCCCTGGCCCACCACCACCACCTCCACCCTCTCAAAACCAAAAGAGAGGGCTATGCGGCCACCAGGGCCTTCTCACCCCCTCCTCACCTACCGCCTCCATCTCCGCCCTTATGTAAAAAATAAATGTATAAAACTAAATGTATATATGTATATGTCTATATTATTTTTTACTTACGTGCTTGGAGGTGCTTGAGGAGTGCTTGAGTTTTCCTTAATTAGTGCTTAATGAATTCAAGTTGTGTCTTATACCAGCTTGAGGATGCTTAATTATTGCTTGAAAGTGCCTGAATACCCACTGGTGTGAAAAATGATTGGTAAGCAGACATCTTTGGATGTGCTTAAATGTGCTTGGGGTAAGCACTCTCCGCTTAATCCAGAATAGGCTTAAAAGTGCTTGAGGTGCTTGAAACCAATTTCAAGACAATTCAAGCAAATTCAAGCAGATTTAAGCACTTTTGGATTTTCCTGATGTGGTAGGTGATTGATCTTTGGTTAGCACTTGACCAGGTAATGCAGGCAGATTGGTAGGCTTAGCATTGTGTATGTTGAACTTTGTGGCCATGGCTTGTAGGTAAGCGCGTTGGTTGATAGAGATTGTCCTGGCGTCATGATTGCATCTAACTTTGAAGCCTAGGAACCATTTTAGCTTGCCCATGTCGGATATAGCAAAGTGTTGTGCGAGGTTCCATTTGAATTCAACGACAGCTTTGAGAGGTGAGCCTACGACTGCCATATCATCAGTAGCAACTGCGACAATGATCTTTGTGTGCTTAGTGTTGATGAAGAAGTCCGAATGGTCAACGCTTGAATGCGAGAAAGCTAGGTCATAGAAGGCAGCTGCGAGTCGTTTAAACCACTCGCATCCAGCTTGTTTAAGCCCATACAAAGCCTTCTGCAACTTACACACTTTCCCTTTGTCACCAGGTTTAAGCATGCCTTTCGGCACCACCATGTACACTTCCTCCTTTAGCTCGGCATTAAGGTAAGCACTTTTAATGTCAACTTGGTGGAGCTCCCAGTCATTGCATGCTGCAAGAGCGAGCACTACACGAATGGAGGGCATCTTAGCTGCTGACAAGAAAGTTTCAGTGTAATTGACCCCATAAGTCTGCTTGTGACCACCTGTGACTATCCGCAGTCGGTGCAAGAAAATATTGCCATCTGCATCGGGCTGCTCCCTGAACACAAAGGAGTGTGGGATCACAGGTTTACTGTCAGGCCGGTCGATGATTTTCCAGGTATGTAATTTCTCCAGTTGGCCGATTTCATATTTCAAAGCGGCTTCCCAGTCGGCGGCATGGGGACCTTGGAGCACTTCGTCAAGCGAGCGAGTATAAACTTGTGTAGGGCTAGTTAAAGCCCTAGTACAAGTGGGAATGAGATAGTTAAATACTGTGTACTCACTGTGCACTATTCACAGATCCAAATCAATATATTTGGGTAATGAATGTATGTGCTGTTTATGAGGGTTGTAGTAGTTAAGTATATAGTTTTTGTGCAACGCGGACGGCGTACTATACAGTTGTTTGTACATGTGTATATTGTGGCACACATGTCCGTGGTAAATAATGATAACAAAATAATAAAATAATGAAATAATAAGAGGATGAGGAGATTAAATGAAAGTAACAAGGAATCATAGATTCCTTACACTCTTCCCCCCTTTAAGAGGAAGTAAGATGCTAAATTAGCATGGGCCCATGAGGGTGTCGGGATCGACGGCGCGTTCTGGTGGCTCGGGCATAGGCTCAATGCACCTATTACGAGGCTCTGGTAGGAGCTCGTCTGCCGAGTCTTGGTTGCCTTCTTTGGCATATATTGTGTATGTGTTGTCAAGGATCTCCTCAATGGGTTTGTTGTCTTGGAAGACAGAGAGGGCATTAAGCTCCTCGATAGATGCGACAGCACAAATATATTTTGCCATCATAGGCTTGACGCCGCGTTTAGTGTATTGCAGGGGTACAAGAATACCCGCGGGTATTGGGCGGGTATTTCACGCGGGTATGGGTAAGGGTAGTAAAACTTCTACCCAGACTTGTACCCGGACCCGGGAGCTGTACCCGCCCCTCATATTTGTACCCGTCACCTAAAATGTGCACCAATAATATTATTTGCTATATGTAATGTTATTATAATGAGGCTAGAGTTCTAAGGGGGTAACAACTTTTTGCATTTTGTTCAACCCGCGGGTGTGTCAAATATTCCGCTCACTGTTCCACATTTCAAACTCAGCCGCCACTACTCACTACCACCCACTGCTCGAGACAGTGGTAACTGCAGGCACAAAAAGGTGAG
>QLPF01002409.1:0-10428 GCA_003314045.1 Hygrophorus pudorinus
TATAAAGTTTGGTGTGAGGACGGGTGGTTAGGGTTTCCCGGGCGCAGCAAAAATGAATCCGAGTCAGAGTCCGAGTCCGAGTCGAGTTCTTCACACCGAAATGCAGGCAAAAAAAAATCGAGATACAGATTGTACAGTACAGTCCTGACCTGATCGTATCGCAATCTAGTCCACCGATAAGTGCAACGTTTTCATCCGTCCAAGCTTGGGACTTTTCACCTATATCCAGTCTCGACTCGACGCTCAAGCTCGCTGAAGGTTTGACGTTCATCACTCAAGTCACGGTATCCAGACCATGAAGCAAGGAGGCGTGGAGCATAGGCGGCTATCATAAACTCAAGCTCCAGGAACCCTCTGTTATGTGCCTAGGGTAGGGTAGGGTAGGGTAGATACCTGGTCATTACACCCCAGCTGCCGCAGATGCCACTGTTTCAGCCTTCCATCATCTCTTCCGGTGGCGCTGCACCGCCGCCCCCATCCTGCTTCTCCTTGCGTGTCGCCTGTACGACATCGTCCACGCGCAAAAGCATACGAGCGGCCTAAACCACAAGGAGAATTATCAGCCAAAAAAAGAAGCTCTAGATCTGCCAGTCCAAAAACGCACCTCGATGGCAGTTTTAAACGTTTGAACCTAGAAGTACATGTCATAAGTCAATCGGGCAGACCTCGAAAGGACTAATTGTTCACGCACCTTGACGCTGGCGGATTCGTACAACCCATATGTCTTCATATCCACAATCTTGCCTGTCTCGCCGTTCACACCCCAGGAATTCTCGCCGTTTGCGTGCTTGGCCTACGACGTATCGCAGACAGATGGGATCAGAAACCGGAAAGTGGCACATCAGACGTACCCTCAGCTCAGTCAGGACCCGGATTGCATTTCCTCCGCTGTTCTGCACCAGCGTCCTCGGAATGACTTCCATGGCATCCGCTACAGCCCTATATGGCCAGCCCTCGATACCAACCACGCTTCGTGCCTTGGCCTGCAAACCCACGCTCACCGCCATCTCCGTCGCCCCTCCCCCCGGTGCCAGCAGCGGATTAAACACGACGTTACGGGCGACAGACATGGCATCTGCCAAATTACGGTCAATTTCATTCAAGATGTCTTTTGAGGGCCCCCGCAAGAGGATGGTGCAGGCTTTGGGCGTTGTGCATTCCGTTAGGAAGGTGAAGTACCTAGGGGGGTGTTAGCTGTGACAGTAGTCGCCAGCATCTCACGTACTCGTCGCCAATTTTCTCGATGTTGAACAGCCCACAATCGGTGCCCACATCTGACTCACGCAAGTCCTCAATCCGATTGACAATGGTAGCGCCAACGGCAAGCGCTATACGATTATTGTCCGATTTACGTACTCGCCGGATAGCAGACACTTTGTGTTTTTCAAACACGCCCTGAGCCGTGTCTAGATAGAGAGATAGAGGGCCGGCATCAAACACGAATGACAGGCCACACAAGATAAGAGAACGCACCCGAAACACCCTTTTCAGTGATTACCAAGTCAGGCTTGAATTCTAGGATTTTGTTCACGAGTGCCTTGACTTGCTCCTCTTCGATATCCTGCGCCCGCTCCCAATCTGACTCCTTCGAGAACTCCATGTTCGTCTGGCTCTCCCCCTTCTTATACTCCAACGGACAGTCCAGCAGGATAATCCGCGGCTTGATGATCCTCCGCCGCATGTTCGGATGGGTGATGTCCTTGTTCAGCATCACGCCGTTGAGGACCCGGCTCTCCTCGATCTCGCCCCCGGGGACCTTCTCGACCCTCGCATACCTTTTGATGTCCACGGTCTTCATCCCTTGGTCGTCCTGCGCGACTACTCTGACCGCCTGCAAGGCGAGCTTACACATGAGATCGGACCAGCGCATGACGAATTTTGTGCCGATGGACGTTTTGATGAGGGCGAGCATTTCCTTGTCGTTCGAAGTGTCGATAGGCACGGAGATGCGCTTGATTATCTCCAGTGCCTCCTTCAGGGCCTTGTTGTACGCGGAGATGATGACTACCGGGTGTATGTTGCGTTCTAGCTGGGACAGTGATTGGGCCAGGATTTCGCCCGCTGTAGTATAATAGTAGTCGTTAGTAGAGCCGATGGCAAACAAAAAAAAACAGGGAGATAGTTACCGAGGATGATAACACTAGTCGTCCCATCGCCGCACTCCTCGTCCTGTGTCCGACTCAGCTCGATCATGTTCTTGGCGGCAGGATGCGCCACGTCGATTTCGCGAAGAATGGCATTCCCGTCGTTTGTCAGCCTGAGTGCAATTGCAAGTCAACAACGCCAACGGTCGAAGCGATGAACGCCAATCGACGAACAAAATCCCGCCCATAGGGTCTAATATCATCTTCAACATGGCCTTGGGGCCCAGACACGTCCGGATAATATCTGCAACTGTCTTTCCGAGATGGAAATCAAGGTGACTGTTATAAGAGCTTGAAATGAGCGCACACCTTTGCAGCGGTGATGTTGGAGATCTGCGCTTTTCTGCCCGACTGCCTCTCGGGCGCAGTATCTACGGAAAGAAAGTTGAATAAAAGGACAAATTAATTACCGAGCGTAGGCTCGCACTCATCACGAAGATTGGAGGTTGTCCTGACTGCATTTTGAGGTGAACGCGTTTAGTTGAGATGATTACGTCAGCTATTGGCGATGGCGAAAAAAAGGATTCGCGGGAATTGACACAATCGTACCAATTTAAATTTTGTCAGAAACATAAAGTTTTGTCAATTTTTCAACATATCCGAAAACATTGTGATCTAACCCGGTTTGGTATTAGATCTAACCCTGAGAACTACACAACACGAGTCCGGTCCTCCGTAACGCGTTTCCACTTCCCCGCTCACAATAATCATTGTTTAGCCGAACCCGTATTAGATCGCATTTCCTGACATCAGACATGCAGTGCCGCGAGAGGCACAAGCATCCTGTTTCCTTTAGATATATCTTCCGAGTAAGCACTCAGATCCGTCCGCGTAGCTTGTCTTCCGTCCCTCACCACCACTATCGGTATACCATAGTATCTTAGGCCACCATGGTCGACATTTCGAAAACTTTTGGTGCCCTGCTAATTGGTGCAATGGTGGCCATTGCGTTCGTACCCCTTTTTCAGATCAGGTGCTCCCGACTGACGGAACAACAGTTTGACGGGGGTCGCTACCCTTCAAACATTTGCCTGTGAGTCCCGTCCGCTCAACACCTCGCTCGCTGGGTCACTAACTTTCCGATCGGCAGATTTCAAGCTATACCCAGCAGACTTGCCCCGAGTAAAAATATTGGTACGTATAACCTGTACCCGCTCTCCGACCCTTACTCATCCACGCCGAACCACAGGTCCTCGCAGTCTGGTCAGTCCTGCATCCACGTCCGTGTCTGTGAGGCCGCTGATGGCCATCTTCGACCGCAGGGTTCTGGATTTATCCCACACTGGTTCGCTCTGACTCGCATGTCTCCGCTGGCAGGCCCCGCTAATGACCTTCCGGCTGTTTAGGCTTCATATGTGCCGCGATATGGGGCTATCTGATCACACATTACGGTGATGCGACCATAATAAACCATATACCATGGTCAGTCTTCCCATATACAATAGGAGCCGCCGTGTTGACTAAGGATCGTTTGTAGGACTGTTGCAGTACGCCACACTTCCTTGAGACATTACTTGTAAACTTACATGTGTCTGGCAGCTTACAATCCTCTGTACCGTACGCAACTTCTCGAACACGTTACCTCCCAGTGCTCACATCATCAACAGGCTATCCTTACGTTCTTGGTGCACTGGTATAATCCATCTCTCCTCTTCATAGCACATCACCCTTCATACTTTTCCACACAGTTTCTTCGCGCATAGAATTTTCATGTGTGAGTCTTCAGCATCATCATGCTCAATATCGCTGACATCTCGGAAACAGTCAGCAAGCGCAATTGGTGGAACACAGCGCCTATCGTGAGATCGATCGAGATCGCATGCAGCATAACGTTCTAACGCACATACCTGCCCAGCTTGTCCTCGCCCTATGTCGACTTTGTGAGTCGATTCTCCCTCTACACGCATGAACGATACTGATTCCCATCTAGCCTTCGCGTCTGGTGAGTTCCCGCGTCAGGCGAACCTTCCGCTCACAACTAATTCCCCAATCGTGCAGTAACGACTTCGGAAATGTGCGTTACCGCGGGAAGCCTCTCTTGTCGATACTAACCTTTATCTACAGGATCCGCTTGGGCACATTCACGGTATTCAAACAGCATTTCCGTGTACGCTTCCATCACAGCGCGTCCCTTTCTCCTCACTGACCTCCGTCCGCAGTGGGTATTCACGCTGGGCCTCGCCTTCTCGTCCGCCGTAGACCTCATCATCACAGTATCTCTGTGCTACTACCTTCGGTCCAGCCGTTCCTCGTCCCTATCGTGAGCCAGACTGCTCAATTATGACGTTCATCGTTGCTAACCACCTGCAGCATGAACGACGTTATCGACAGACTGATTCTTTACACGTTCGAGAACGGCTCGATCACTTGGTGCGGCTTGGCATCCACTGATATTCTCACTCACGCTCACGTCGGATGACAGTGCTAGTACCATCATATCCATGATATGCGTAAGTCGCACTCTATTTTGTACTCTTGCTTCGGGGTTTGACGCGTCTGATACAGTGGTTGGCCTCGCCGGGTAACCTCATCTTCATGGGCATCCACTTCGTCATCGGAAAGCGTGAGCACCCCTCCCTTCCCTATCTCCCGTACGCTCCCTCACCTCCGCACCCCAGTCTACGCAAACTCCCTCCTCGCAACGTAGGCACCCGCCACCCATACTCGCGCCGCCGTTAACTCACCCCTTCTTCACCAGACTAAACACACGACAAACCCTGCGGCGAGGACGCTCCCAAGGGTCCACCTCCGGCGACCCCGCCCCAATGCCAGTGGTGCTCTTCGGGAGCCGCGGTGGGCACTCCCGCCAAGTCAGTACACCCGACCATTCCAACGTTTGTCTCCCCACGTCCTCCCCTCACAACGCTAACGATACGTGCCTCCACACAGCCCTCCTCGCGCGACGAAACCGCCAAAGCGTCTGTGAGTATCACGTACCGCCGCCCTTCCGTCACATCATTCATTCACGCTCTTCGCTCGTCCTGCTGACCAGCTCCAGATCAACGTGAAGAAGACCGTCGAATACGAGATGAGTGGAGATCCCGAGATCCTCTCAAAGGGCGAGGAATCGCTGTTGCGTGTTTGACTCAGGCGCCGTCACGGTTGTTGCTCGCGAAGTAATGTGTACGGTTATTTTCGGGGGAGATGTTTCCCCCCTATTCTCAGGCTACTCATGGTGTAAGTGGTCGAGTAATTATGATTCCGATTAGCATCAGGGCGTGCGACACACTTCAACATCCTGGCCGTTGTTTGTTTGCAGTGGTGGGTGGGTCTTGTCTTGTGGCGTATATCAGTGATTGGCTGTCGACATCCGATAGACTCGGAGAGCTTAGCGTAGGTATCTTGATAAATGGCTGTGTACCCTCTGGCAGCACTGATGGCACGATGCATTGATGGCTATCATGAGACCAGTCCTTGGATATCTTGGATCATCGATCACCCGATAAGGTGACGTCGAGAGACGCGCATCCGTTGCGGATTCAGATCAGGATCTAGGGCGCACCAATGGCCAAGCTATTTCGACCGAAGATTATCTTTATTTCGACTTTTTTCCCCCACTATTTCCAATTGGAGTACAAGACGCGCAATGTTTATCGACAACATGAACAATTGAACCGCACCTTCAAGTTGCAGGGTACATGCGACCGCATGCTATGCTTTCCACGCCCACCGTCCCTTGTCTCGCGCATCCAGCCACCTCACATACCCAACACACACGCTGGCGCTCAACAAGAGCACCCCAGCAAACACAGCTACATCATTGTACTTTTTCTGCAACATCGCGCTCGCGGATCCCAAGCCCGTATCTAGGGCAGCAGTCCGCTTGTAGCTCCCCAAGATAACACCCGCCACCGGAGCCCCGAAGATCGAACCCAGTCCCCGGATGAAGTAGATGAACCCATTGACACTGGCGTAGTTCTCCACGCCGTATATGTCTGTGATGGAAGTGGGAAGAAGCGCGTTATAGCCGCCGGCGTAGACCCCATAAAGAACGGTGAACGCGATGAAACGTGCGCGGAGGGCATCGTACCAGAGAGCAAACACGCAGAGCGCGGACAAGAGGACCTAGTTATCGGTGTTTGTTGTCAAATGGAATAACGGCAGCACGTCGTGTCAGGTTCGCTATGGGAATGGTATAGACTTACACTGATAACCATGGTGTTCTGTCGGCCTACCTGATCGGCTAGGACACCCATGGATACACGGGATATACTATTAACTGCACTGTTAATGGCAAGCAACAAACTGCCTGTTGATCTCGAGTACGCCAGCATCGAGACCGAATATGAGGTCATGTAGTACATGGGGATAACATTCCCACCGGCTTGCAAAAACGACCCGAGCGCCTATGTCCGCAATCAATTCGTCAGTGGTCGATCGGGAATAAATCGGAGCATACCTGGTATATGAATGTCCCTTGTTTCACCAACCGCATGGTTATCCTCGTACGAGCTCTCACACCGAATCCAGGGTGGTGTCGCACAACACACGAAACCGGGAGGCCCACGGCCAGATTCCACAACCCCAAGATCCTAAGTGTCGAGTGTATTCCGTGCTTATTGAGAAGATACTGCAACACAGGCGCGAGTACCACTCCCCCTATGCCACTCCCGGCGAGAACGAAACCCATGGCAAAGCCACGGTGTCGATCGAAATAGATCGGAGTAATGGATATGATGGGGAAGTAGTACATGGAAGAACCTACGCCATAAAGCAGCGATTGCGTGATGTACAGATGCCACAACTAGAATCAGTCAGACAGGAATAATTTTTCACAAACGTCGAGACTCGCTTTGTGCTATAGCTGGAAAAAAATAGACCTGTCATGTTAAACGTTAAACCGCAATCCCCGCACAGCACGGATAAACTTACCAAGACTCATGATAACAGTTCCTGACACAGTAATGTACTTCAGGTTGTGAACTCGTGCAATCAACGGATTGACAAAGATACTGCCGCTCCAGGTTAGACCACTCCCAATACTGCCAACCAGCGAGACCATCGCATCTTGACCCAAGGCATCCTTGATGTTACTTTCTGGAGAGGTATAGAACTCCTGTGAAAGGGTGCGTAAGAAACCTTGAAAGCAGAAGAGAGTTGAACTTCAGTACCTGAAAGATACCAAACACGAAGTTAATCCCGATAACATGAAAGGTCATCAGAAATCCCGAAAGCAGCAAGAGTGTCTGGTATCGGCGCGTCGGCGGGATGGGGGCATTAGCCGCGGTGGGATCGGCGGATACCAGTTCTGGGCCGGTGGGGTTTGCGTGTTCGGTTCCGTGGTTATCCGAAATGTTCATCACTTCTAAAGCGTGAGCTTCTGGTCGACGCATTAATGTCGTCAGTGGGGTGGAATCCATCACCTTTGCTTCGTCAATTCGACGTCGATCCGAAAGTTGTCTAGTTCGGGAAACGTTTACCGGGACGCGCCGAAGCATGATAAGTCCTGATCAATTAAACCCTAACCACAAAGACATCATTCACTGGTATGCAACACCTGCGATTTTAACGAGCTCGGCTACTTCCATATCTAGGGTTGAAATTGAATGTCAGATGCTGCTCGGATGCCAAATGATTATGATATTCACGATCTTGGGTATTTTCCATGCGCGAGGCGAAAATAAATTCTGGACCTGCCAAGCAAGTGAGCCTCAACATGAAGATAGCTCACCGACGCGTACGAACCAGGTCCAAAAATGAAATCGCCTCCTAGCTGAGACAGGTTTCCCTGCTTGCCTGCGAGAGACAGGTTCCCCAGCACACGCTTGATTGGAGGGGAGTCAACGTTGAGACAATTGACATATTATCACAAGAGAAACAGTGCTGACCCAGGTGCTATGCAATATGTTTGACAAGTTTCCCCTGCTCAAGTAGCTTGGTCTCGGCGCGTCAGCGGGAGCGAGAGCGAGAGTTTGGACAGTCATGCCCAAGGCCTTATATAATTTACGAGTGGGATCAGCCAAAATTGTGCCCTGGAATCCGGTGACTTCTGCGTAAGCGACAGCATTGTTAGATCCTCATAGGTGGACGTGGAACCGACTTGCCACTATAATATCGAATTGGACTCCATTCGCCGCACCCGATAACTACAATCTTGCTCCCGGCCTGTTCCAACGCGTCTTTGCCCACAGTCGCGAGTTGACTTACATAGTCCTTGTGAAAAGTAAACTGGTGTGCCCCTAAAGAGAAGACCCCAACTGACCTGACAGCTCTATCCAAAGACTTGCAACGTTATATCTCAGCCAAAAATCGAATGTAAATGACATACCCCGCAGAAGAAATGACCTGCAGACGATGAGTGGGAATAACGTTTAATGAGGAACTGGAACTTCACGGATGAAAACAACGATCGTCTTCTCAGTGTCAAACAGGGATCCAAATTGAACTTTATGACCTGTAGAATCGAAAAGTTCTAAAGTGGAGGCCCGAGCAAGCGTGTCCCTGTCAACCAGTGCGGATTTGAAACCTGAGGACGCCATTGACATTCAAGTTCGGAGTCTGCCGAGTATGGGGAAGGCCTTCAAGGCCAGGCGACGACCAATTTCACAATGTCCACTGGCAGCAAACTTGAAGGGCCGGAATCTCAAGACGCGCTCTTCCATGAATCCAGTGCAGACGCCGTTCCATCTGCCCTGGCTGGTGCTACTCAAAGGCTCCAATTTTCACCCTCCTACGTCGTAGTGGGCGTCTATCGGCTTTTCACAGACCGAACCCTGTATATTCCCGCCTGGGATAAATGCAAACACGGAACTCAAAGGTAAATTCGTGCGCCTGCAATAAGGCATACCAAAACTCAGGGTGCGTTGTCATGTACAGGGGGGCTGTTGTGGGACTGGTTTGGGTGAGCACTTCCGTGGACACTCCGCTCAAACGAGTTTGATGTGACGAAAACTTATCCAGACACTCTCGACTTTCAAAATCCAACAAAAATTCATCGAGCTTTTTCTTGCAAAGTACGCGCAAGTCTAAACCATCTATATCGCGACGTCGTCATGTTATTTCAGTTCCCAGCGCATAACTGGTCTATCCAATGACACCATTTTTGGGTACACAGTGCCCTTCGGCTTACACACATGTTCGCTCTTACCTCTCTGCCCGTCGCCGTTCCTGTCGACTGATGTTGCTTCAGATGCAGCCATGCTGATGGTAGGGTCCCAAGTCACATTCATTCTCAGGTTTTTCCTTTCTCGCAACATCCGCATCGCACGTGAACGGGTGTGGGCTCAGACAGTCGCTTCCCGTGGCAAGGGTCCAGACTTTTGGCAACCCTACGTGGAAGAGTGGGAATTCCCACCCGTCGTCGATGTCACGCCTAAAGGACGTCTCAAAAACATGCTCACCGGATGGGTAGGCACGTTTGCTGTCAAGAAGCGTGAGCGCTTACTTTTATAGCTAGCCGTCGTTCTAAGTTGCATTTTTGCCGTCAGTCCTCCTGATACCGTTCAGTCTATATCCTGTAGTCGGTGTCCTCGTCGCGGCTTGGTTCAAGGCTCTCGGTACAGCTCGTCACTTGCATAAACAAGTACGTTAAACTCATCTTGTCAGGTCGGCATCATCTAAAGCCACCACCAGTACTTTGAGGCGAAGAAAATGGACGCGTATCAAGTCGCAGTGTTCATGGAAGAGCGTAAGTGGGACTACCGGGGTGCGTGCTATATAGATCCCCATTTACTATGATCGATATCATGGACAAATTTTGCAGCTTTCGGCTTTGTTGCTGCATTACTGGAAGGTCTACCCATTATCGGGCTGGTCTTCTCCATTTCCAACCGCATTGGTGCGGCTATGTGGGCTCACGGTTAGTCTCCCAATGTTCAAAATGACATCCCGTCTAATATCGATTTGCTCAGACTTGGAAAAACGCCAACATCATGTTGCGGCGCAACGTCGGGTATCCGCAGTGACGAACAAGAACTGATTTGAATGTAAGCTGTACACTTTTAGAAATTCGAGAAGCCTCAATACTGCATGCTGTCTTACCGTACGGACGTGTAATTTGCAACAAACAAGATGCTTGCCTGCACCGCTATCGCGCTCATCTGTTAATGAAGGCGGACTATGCCACTGTCACTTAGGTACACCATTCGATGATGGGGGAAAAAACTTGAACCATAACGCCTGCGTAAAGCAAGTACTATAAGTGTCGTGACTCTGAAAAGAAAGCCAAGATACGTACATTCGACTGCTGATTTTGCGACGAAGAGGGGAGGCAAATAGTTAGCTGCTTTCCTACATCAAGTTATCACTACCTCATCCCACCGTGATGAACCAGTCTCGCATTCCA
>QLPF01002413.1:0-10702 GCA_003314045.1 Hygrophorus pudorinus
AAAAAATTTATGGTGTCGCGGTCACGAAGTATATCTATTGGCGAGGGCGCACTGCCGATGGCACGTACAAATCATTGGCTCGTTAGTTTGGGTATCAATGGCACCCGTCCAAGCTTCTAAAGCATTGTCAGATGCCAAAAGAAACACACATACACACCGTTACATGGAAGCCTTGCCCCTGGGCTCGTAGGGAATGAGCAGAGCGAGTAATCCAGAAAATATGATCAGTCCGCCGGCAATATATACCGGCACTGCAGTGGCCAGGTTTGCATACAACGCAATCACAGGGGCCTGTATCGTCAGATGTAGCATAAGCCTCCCGACATATGGCTCTCATACTGACCAGAATTCCAAATACTCGAGACGCTGTCGACACCAGCCCATTCCCAGTACCCCGATGTATTGCAGGGAATATCTCGGGTGATATGGCGTACAGGACTCCGTACATAATCTACGCAACAAGCGGTTGGTCAATTTACACCTAAGTTCTGCAATGAAGACGGCTCACATTGCTGAAAAACGCGTAACCACAGTTCCACCCAAGAAGGGCGTTGGAGGTCCGAGCCGTGGTGGTGGCGAAAAGAAAGACACCAGTCAGGCCTTTTGCAGGGGGTCGTTGAATAATGTAACCACGAAAGGAATACCACATCACCTGCCTGCGGAGATTGCAAGAGTGCCTTTTCTACCAATATGTGGCAACTCTACGGCCCACCCTGCGAGAAATGCCCCGGGAACCCCGAGAACAGCCAGGATGACTTGCTGTGGGTCCACTTGGTGATGTGTTTACACTGGGAATGGGTAACACATACGTTTCGATAGGTAATATACAACGAACCATCACCAAAGGCAGCACCTCGGGTCGTCAGTCTGACGACAGTCCAAGAAGGCACCTTCAGTAAACACAACCGGAGGATGCTCGAAGGGAGACTTACAGATACGGTAAGAAATTATTATAAAGCGTAGACGCGAGACCAATGATCCCTATGGTCGTGTATCAATCACACGTCGTGTAGACCGGTGTATCCATACTAACGCACCCCAATTGGCGATCAAGAGACTCGTCGACCACGCCATCTTCGGCGTTGCAAACAACGCCTTTACATGGCTCAAGCTATACACAGAACTTTTGCTTAGAGTCCCGCGTCGCATATTAGCGTCTCGTCCCGAGACATCTGCATTACCGCCAGCCTTGATGAGATCATCAACACTCAGGCTACACGACATCGAGTTGTACTCGGCTATGCGCTGGATAACGGCTACAGCTTTGGCGTCATCGCCAATGCCGACAAGATAGCGTGGGCTTTCCAGTAGCTCAAAGACGAAAAATCGGACACCCCAGAGGATCAGGGTCATTCCTCCTAGGACAAAGAGAATATAGCGCCATCCCATGTTATCAGAGCGGTGACAGGTATCTGCGGTCTGGGAGCAAGAGAAATTGGTGATGAGTGGCCATGCGATCTGTCATATCGCTCAGTTGACACGACTGTCGCTTATAGCACAGCTTGTACGTACCAAACTGACGATTAGTTGGCCGAGAGACCACCATATTGATAATACCGTGAGTAGGTATTGGTGCGAACCCGGGATAAAATCTAGTTAGGAAGCTTTAGTGACTGGCATCCACAAGAAGTTCGCCAACCTAGGAAAACAGCCGAATCGACAGGCAAGTTGCCTGAATGTACCGATCAGCAATGGCACATTTTTTTGGTTGGGTGACGGGGGATCGCACCTCCAACGCCGACGCCAAGAACAGCGAACAAAGACGCAAGAGCGATAAAAGTCGGTGCGCCACCCGCAGACATGCCAAATATACCCGCCATAAGGAGTGTGATGTTGAAAGACCAGCTGAAAGACACAACGCAGCCCAGTGAGTGAATATTACCTGGGTTGTATTCAAAAGAGGACTTACCGTCTGCCCCAGATATCGCACCCAAGGCCCCAAAAGACGGCTCCTATAAACAAGCCTACGTTCGCGGCCAACGAGAGGAAGGGACCGTCGAATGAAAATTCAAGAAGAACTGGCGACAGAATGATACCGGACAACAGCTGTGATGCGATCAGTAAGCGAAACACCCTCGCATCGTTTACGACTCACGGGCCAAACGCTATCACTGGACAGAAGCATCAGCCTGAGTATGCACAAATCACGAAACGACATACGCAAACCATCCAAATCCCGCAACGACGAAGAGATACCACTGCAAAACGACTCGGATCGGCGGCTGTTCAGAAAGGCACAGATCTGGCAAACACAAACTTGCCTGGTATTTCCCCATACCAATATCCTGAATAGCTCGATTCAAAATTCGCGCCTTCGTCTGGTACACTGGATCGATGCCAGACCCATCCTCATACAAGTCGGCCCTAGGCACTTTGTGAGGCGTGTCCGGAACAACGGATTCACGGTCCTTTTCGTCCATTGCAGTGCTTGGAAAGTAGAGCGACCTTCAAGTTGAAGACGGGCAGTCGTGGGATGGTAATCCGGTTGACGGTAGCTTTATACTGAACGAGCTCAGGCTGTATCAAATAAGCCGCCATGTGCCATCATGATGGCAGGAATAGCGTACGAGGGCTTCCAGTGAGGAACCGCTAGTGATATTATTTAAGTGGACTATAGAAAATATACGCGCGTGCATGCCTACTGTGATATACCGCCTCGGACGATTTTTAAACTTCTCGTTTTTTCCCTTTGCCTGAGGCCTCGTCCCGCTCTCGTTTTTGCCGCCTCCTCTTCACATCCCAGTTATACACCCTCGCAGTATTCACCTCCATCACCGTCAGCTGCTCTCTCAAGAACTCCAAGTCTTCTATTGTGTTCTTCAGATTAATCTCTGCGCCCTCCAATTTCGATCTGAGTAGCGCAATAGCCGCTGGTATTTTATACGACAGCATCACATTTGCCTAGAAAAGGTATATTTCACTTGGGGGCATTTTGGAAACGGCTGGGACATACACCAAGCCACAAATACACAGTATCGGACTCGTTCAATTCGGCTTCCGCAAAGAGAGTATCATTGAGTTCGAACGTGGTCTTCAATGGTTGCTTAGGTGTGTCCGAGTCGTCTTCATCTGACAAGTCATCATCTTCGCCTTCAACCTTGCTCTTGCCTTCCTACCAATGTCATCACGATATGCCCACTAAGTCCAGACAGACAGACGGGAACTCACTCGCCTCTCTTGCAGATATTCAACCATAGTCAATGTTTTCTTGATGTCGGGGATCTTTTCCTCCAGACCTTGCCGCCGCTGCGTTAGGTTAGTATCCATGTAACGATACTTCCTGCACTTCATTATATATCAGCTCAAAGTAAAAGAAGACGTCAGAGAGGCGTACGCAAGGGCATCTTGAAAGCTTTTTAGTGGACCCTCGACTTCAGCATCAGGTCCGCCTAGATATTCTTCAACATCTGCCTGTGTACGCGATTAGAATGAATTGGATGGATGAATATTAGAGTAGATACAATAAATGGCGCTTTGGGAATCCCTCGCGGATTTTTCTCCTCCGTTTTGACTGTCGCAGACGACATATTGATTGCGAGTGATAAAGACTTCACTAGGATTCGGGAATGTCCGGTCGGGCTGTATAAAAAGCGGATTTTTTTTTCTGTCACCAGGTTCGTTGGTCTTGCTCTTTTCTTCCTCCCTTTATTGACCCAAATGACTACACAGACATGTCTCGTCTCATCATAAAAAACTTACCACCATATGTTACCCCGGTTCGCCTGCGCGAACATTTCGAACAAAAAGGCGGACCAGGAGGTACCCTTACCGATATCAAAGTAGCTCTCAAGCCAGACGGAACTTCAAGGCGTTTCGGTTTCGTGGGGTATAAGACAGAAAAGGAAGCTGGAACAGCTAAAGACTATTTCGACAGGACTTTCATCGACTCCACGCGAATTAGTGTCTCCGTTGTGCAGGTGTGTGTATCAACATGCCATGTTCTAATACTTCCTACTTGACATTTGATTTATAACTAGGGAACCAAAGATGCTCCAGCACCACGACCCAACAAACGGCCACGGTTGGGACCATCACCCTCCGACGATGAGGACGACGGGTCGAAACCACCCAAACCGACCAAGTCCAAGTCCAACAGCGCAACAGATGCCAAGCCCAAGAAAGGCGATGTGCAATTGGACGAGTTCTTGAAGGTCATGCAACCGAAGAAAGGCCCGTCATGGGCGAATGAAAATGGCCGACCCGAACCAGTTGCATCCACCCATTCAGACAAGTTGAAGCCTGTCGTTGCGGATGAGATTAGCAGTGGAAAGGATCTCAGTGAGAGAGAGGAGGGTTTATCTGACCTCGATTGGATGAAGCGTCGGATGTCAAAAAATGTTGAGACTGTTGACGTCTCAATGGACAAAGTATTCGAGCAAGATGAAGAAATCCCTGACGTGGAGGAGAAAGAGGTTAGCGTTGCCCTACTTCCAACTACATTTTTTGATTATATATTTCGTTGACTATGCAGGCAATGGAAGCAGCCATAGAAATTGATCCGACGAAAACGACTATTCTTGAAACTTCACGACTATTTGTTCGAAATCTTGCATTTTCATGCTCGGACGAGGACTTGCTAGAACTTTTCAAGCCTTTTGGTGAAATCTCTCAGGTTAGTGCCTCATTCGTTGCGATCGTTCTTTCTTCTCGTATCTGCACAATTCACTGGCGACGATGACAAAACACATAGGGACATCAGACTCCACAAGAGCATGTTGATCCTTCTGGGAAAATCCGATAGTAGAACTTTTTCTGAGCCATTTCATTTTCCATCATCTCTCAATTCATCCTCGAATGCCGATGGCTGACACCCTTACCTTCTAGGTAAGATCCTTGTCATATGTGATAGACCGGATGAAATATTTTAGGGACATCAGACCTTCGGGAATGTTGATCCTTTGGAATCCGATAGTAGAAAATTTTCTGATCTTCATATTACCTCTTCATGGTTGCAATCACATGTATTGACTATTCCTTCGACACAGGTCCACATACCCGTCGACTCATCATCCAAACAGCCCAAAGGTCTCGCATACGTCACTTTCGTCCAGCCCACTTCTGCACTTGCTGCATATGAAGCCCTCGACAAAAAATCGTTCCAGGGACGTCTCATCCACATATTAGCAGCAGTCAACCGGAAAGGCAAGATCGACTCGGAGGAAAGCAACGGGAGGAAGACAACGGTGAAGGGTCAAAAAAACTTGAAACGGAAAGCTATGGCCGGAAAGGAATTCAACTGGAGCATGTTATATATGAATGTTCGTCCCGTCCCAACCAAAATAGAATATGTTCTAATGATGCGCATGTCACCCTCTAGAGCGATGCAGTAGCTTCGTCCATCGCGGATCGTATGAATATATCCAAAGCAGATATCTTCAATCCAGAATCCGATAACGCAGCCGTCAAATTAGCGTTGGCAGAAACGCACGTCATTCAGGAGACGAAATCGTATTTGGAGTCGCAAGGCGTCATCCTCTCGACCTTCTCATCTCGCGCCCGCTCTGATACAACAATTTTGGTGAAGAACATCCCGTACGGCACCACTGCTCACGCCATACGAGAACTTTTTGAACCCCATGGGGCCTTGAACCGCGTACTGGTTCCTCCAGCGGGAACCATGGCTGTGGTGGAGTTCGCACACGCTGACGAAGCGAACAATGCCTTCCGTGCTGTCGCTTACAGACGATTAGGTAATGCTGTCATATATCTGGAGAAGGGGCCTCTTGGAATGTTCCAGGATGTCGAGCCCGGGACGGAAGAAACGTCAAGCGGTTTCAAACCAGTGACGATCGCAGACCGGGACACCGATACGGAAGAACCGTCTCTTGCAGCAGGATCGACTCTCTTTATCAAAAACCTGTCATTTGCCACTACAACCGAACGACTCACTCAGATCTTCCGACATCTGCCTTCCTTCTCGTTCGCTCGTGTCCAGACAAAGCCAGATCCAAAACGGCCCGGGGTCGACGCTCCACGGTTGAGTATGGGTTATGGTTTCGTTGGATTCAAGACTGTTGACGCGGCGAAGACGGCTATTAAAGGCATGCAGGGGTACGTCCTGGACGGACATGCCTTGCATGTCAAGTTTGCTGGACGTGGAGCGGACGAAGTCGAGTCCAAGGCGAATATTCAGAAGAGCACGACAACGAAGATGATTGTGAAGAATGTACCTTTCGAGGCAACGAAGAAAGACATCCGGGCGTTGTTCGGGTGCGCCCTCTTCATTTTTTACCACTGCTGAAGTTCTCTTTTAACCAATCGGAACAGCGCCCACGGCCATCTCAAATCAGTCCGCCTACCCAAGAAAGTAGACGCTCGTTCGCGTGGATTCGCGTTCTTGGACTTCGTTACTCGGCACGAGGCGGAGAATGCGTTTGCTGCCCTGCGGCATACACATTTGTTGGGTCGACATCTTGTGTTGGAATGGGCTGAGGAAGCTGATCAAGACTTGGATGCGTTGAGAAGGAAAGCAGGCGTGGGGTATGGAGGAGGGGCTGATATGCCTGGGAGAAAGCGCAAGTTAGATATGAGAGGTGATCACGAAGATGCGGAAGAGTTGTAGCACTGCCGAGTCAGTATAACCTGGTTGAGTGCCCGTTCTTTCCAGCGTTGAGTCTGCGATATGATCGTGCTGTGTCAGACTTTCAATGTCAGGCCTCGCTGCAAATACTACAGTCTCGCGTAGGCAGACCAATGGATTCGTTTTCTTTTGTTACGGGTGAACATGATGACAGTCGCGTGTTTTGTCGGAAATTCACAAGCTGAAACTTTGTGCCTGCGCACTGGCACCATGGTCTGAGGCATATTTTCTAGTTGCTTCTCCTCGAGTTGCGAAAGGCGCCGAACCATGGGAGGCGAATGCCTCGAGGCCTTCGAGCCATGGTCAGTTGCCGTTTGATGGACGCCATCACTTGTCATGATAAGCTTTTCACTCAGGCTGGGCGCACGTTTATCTGGACACGTCGTCGGTAAATTGGTCCGCGGGACACATGCATACTTCCTTGTTCATGACACGGGAGGCGCCAGAAATGTGGAAATTGCAACAGTGAAGGTACTTTTTTATCTCCCATGAGCCGTTGATCAAGCCTGACTACTAGTACATGGAATAGGACAGAATGTTGCGAAAGTGAATCATGTAGGTGCTTGTCACGCGAGTGAATGCAACACTTATGGAGGGATTCTCCCCCTCGAGACCAAAATTTGGTGTCAATTGCAACATGAGAACGTTTCAAGTTCTTGGTTTGGTCACTTGTTGGTTGTCCGGGATACTCTCGGTGCGGATACGTCTCGGACACGAATCGTCGGAAGGGTCATCCCCTCAGACCGCCAACAAAGTCGGGAATCAAGAACAGTGGAAGGTGAGGAACTGAAGATCCAAATGACAGATATGTATTTGATGATGCTCGCGCAGGAACATCCTGACACGCTGTGGAACGTTCGAATTGATGAAACCCCTACACAAGCCATGCAAGCAGCGGGACCGATCGTGAAGAAACTGTGGTATACAGCTGGGGCACGTTCACGAAGACTCTCCAGAGGCACAGTGCCATTTTCATACGAATTTTCACTTGGTGATTGCTTTATACAACTTATGACTATACATGTAACAGTCTACAAAAACCCGTCCACCTGAGACAAGACCGCGTATATATATGTAAAGACAAGAACCCTGTCGCACAGAACATGAATGATACAGGAACGAACAAGTGATCTGAATTCATGTCTAGCCTGAGCCAGGCCGGGCAACCATTTCGGAAAGGTACATGGCGTTGCGCTGAGTGTAGGAGTCTTGCTCTACCACTGGCAATTCCTATGTGTAAGCGAGTGCCGGAAATGGCCGAACCTTGCTGTGCGGACACGTACTGGTTGTAGCAGTCGAATGTGATTTGAGACTGGTTGGAATTCCAACTACCTGTGGCATGCAGAATAGATACTGAGCAGCACGAGTAGTGACAGTGAAAGATACGATGACTTGAACCAACCACCCAGTTTAATCCTGTCCGGCTCCAGTTTCAATACATCAACTGATTTTCAGCGCTGCCTTCACTCTAACTCAGGATAACAATGTGCAGGTAGCCCCAACCGCTCTGCGGAACAGTAGCAGAACAAGACTGCTTTGCGCTTCACGGAACAGTAACCCTTGTCGCGTCACCATCACTTGAACCGAGTTTCGTAAAACTCGAAGCTCGAGGTTCAAGTGATGGAAACGAGAAACTGGTTCCACGGTGAGGAACACCCTGACACAATGGCAAAGATGGGGGAGCTCATACTTGAATCAAGGAAAGTGGAAGGTGGGAATACAGACGAGTCTCAGAGTGCTCGAACATTCCCACAGCGTGTCCGGGAAGCTCGGGCCGTATACGGCATCCCCACTGCTCCACGGAAAACCCAGCCTGTCAGAGGCCTGAGCGTGCAAGTACAGTAGTCCTGAGCGAAAAAGAGGCGTGTTCGAATTCCTTTGCAATTTTCAGCGTTTCGTCGTTGGAGACAGGAGAGTCTCACAGGGTGTCGTTCCGCACGTAACTTAGGAGGCAGATTGTAAGGACTGTCAGTTATACACTCTGTAATAAGTCTATATATTTCTCAACCCCCGTCAATAATTTGCCGCGAACGCTCTCGCCCTGCTGATAGAAGTTTGTCTATATACTTTGCGGGATTCTGAATGCAAAAAAGGAGCTCCAAATGTAGCCGAAGCCTGCGGGGTATGTATACACTCTGATCGAACGTAAAATGCCAGGCCAGGACCAGTCTGAATTTTCGAGCGGTCTTTTGGCTGAAAAATTGCCATTCTGCGCAACTGCCTTGAGCTTGTACACGTTCCAAGGGTGCTTGGTGTCAGTGTAGATCAGATATTCCGAAACGCAGAGGCCACGTGAGACGTTTGCCTCTCACCAAATTTACGGATTGGCTCGACGTACTACACGTTCCCCAGTCCTCGAGGAGGTATATCAGCTTCACGTCCTGGGTGCGTGGTCTTCATCCCTCTGTCACGAACAAATTTGGACTGATCAAAGTCTCTATCAAGCCACTAACCCCGTCTAGAAACAAGCAATGCCCTCCTTCTTGTCCAAGGTTTTCGGACGCAAGAAACATGACGACAAGGAGACCACTCGTCTCGTCTCAGGCTCTTCTTTGTTGGAGGGCAAGTTTGAGGCTGTATCTCCACCCGTGTCTCCCACTGCGATTAACTTCCTGGCCGAGAGTCGCAATGGCAAGGACAGAAGCACCTTCGCTCTTTTTAGGCCAAAATCCGGGCCTACTTCCACCAATATCCTTACCGATCGCCATCATGAACTCCCTCATTTGTCGTTGAACCTCCCCGGTCCGAAGGATGAGGCAAACTCCCGTGCTCTCGGCGTTGTGTTTGAAGCTGACCCAGACGGCCAAATCATCCTCCCCGATACTGTCATTGGGGAGCGGAGGCTCAACCCTTTGGAGGCCCTCATATTGGTACGCGCATGCTCTCAAGCTATTGCAACGCGAGGTACGTCCTGCTCGGCTCCGCGCTATAACCATCTAATGCCGTCACATCAGGTCTGGAAACTCTCGGAATCATGCATCCACACTGGTATTCTGCTTCTCCGGACATTCAACGCAAATTAATCTCACTCTTTATTCAATCTTTGGCTCCTAAAAGCCCCATCACCACGCTCTCTCCTACTCCAACTGCTGCTGTATCAGCTTTCGAATCAGAGCTTAATTTTACTCGGTCTCCACATGACGTGGCCGCCGTTCTGCGCTGGGGTCTCCGTCATCTTAAGCTCGATGGTAATTCCTTGGGCAGGGAACAAGCTGAATGGTCCTGGTACGAGAGGTTCTCTGAAGGAGAACGCTCATCGTCGTACTCGCCGAATGCTTTCTCTGAGAAACTCGTGCCCCAGTTACCCGCTGCCCACCTCGAGCTATTATGTGCTACCCTCGAGATGATTTCCTCTCTCGCTGCTCATGCCGAAGCTAACAGCATCTCAGGCAGCAGACTATCCAAATTCCTCGGCTTATGGCTCTTGTCTACAAAACGGTCTGACGAAATGGACGATTGGTCTTCACTTTATGCTAGGTGGGAACGTGCAGGCCGTATTCTTGAACATCTTTTTCTGTCTCGCATCAGGTTTGCGGTCATATCTTATAACCAATACATTCCCCTAATGATGTTGCAGAGATGAAGCCGTCAACCACCGAATGCCTACCCGACTCCTTGAACTAGTGCGTCACTACCCGTATGACAAGGGTATGCCTCCGTCGTCAGGCAATGATCTGCTTCCTCGACCCCGGTTTTCCACGCGGAAATATGATGCTTTATTCATTCGTATAGACACCGAGCTGTCTGCTTCTGCCAAAGTCCAACAGAAACAGCACCCTGTCCGTCTTATCGCCGAGGCATTCAAAGCCGAACCTGCTCCTAACGGCGGTGAACGCTATGGCGTCGCATGGGATAAGATTAAAAAAGCAGCATTAGAAGCCACGGAGGAACTCCCATCATCTGATGGATTTCCCACACTCAGTCGCATCTTTGCTGACGAGACCATCCGCTTCCTGAGTCTCGTCCCTGCGGATGCGTCTGGCAAGGAATCATCGTCTACGTTCAATTTGTTCTCACGAAAGGAAGGACAAACGACTCGGAGGCGCTCCTTCTCTTTGGGCAACAAGGACAAGAAATCGAACGGTTTCGCGCCGTCTAGCAAAGGTGGCCACAGCAAAGGAG
>QLPF01002415.1:0-21388 GCA_003314045.1 Hygrophorus pudorinus
CCCACCTACCACCAATCCCACCCCTGCGCTCTTCAAGAGAGCGTGGGGTGTTCGTTTTCACCCACCCGGCCCCACCTACCACGTATCCCACCCCCACGCTCTTCAACAGAGCATGGGGCATTCAAATTTATTAGTATGAACTACATACATGCCAGCAGAGCCAGCGAAATGCTGGCTCCGACCAGTAAGTATTTTTAAATAGAAAAATAATATTTTTTATAATATATACTGGCTGCGCGCCGACTGTAGACGACCACAGCTGGCTGTATACGGCTCGCGGCTATGGCTGGCGAATAATGGGTAAATTAGCCAGCCGCAGCCGCAGCTAAGCCAGCTCGAGCAACACTAATCATTGTTGCTATGTACACCTGAATGTATGGGCTGCACGAATGAAGGGTTGCAACCTGGGGATCTCGCACTATGAGCCATCCAGTTAGATCAGTGAGGCTCCATCATATAATAAAAAATTGGGAGCCCCAATTTGAGGGGTCGTGTGAGTTGAAATATTGTGGGGACCTCACACTTGAATACTATTCAGTTAGACCACATCAAAACAGGGTCACTTACAAAATATTCATTGAAAATATTGAGCCTCAGAAGATGCAGGTGTCGATTCGAAAATTGTGGCATCACACCGCGAATAATCCGTCACACCGGCAAAAGGGTACAGGGTATGGCTGATGGTATGAAAATAGGACACCATACCCGTACCCGCGTGACCCGTGAGTGTGACACCGCAGTGTTACCCTTACCCCTTAGCATCCCTACCACTCACTTGCCCACTCACTTGCCCACTCACCCGCTCTGCTTGCTCACTCACCCCGCGCACTCACCCGCTTGCTTGCCCACTCACCCATTCCCTGCTCCCCGAGACCTTTTCTCATGTGACATGGCCTGAGTGATGCATTTGTGTCGTTGGTTGTCAGGTTGTGGTGGTGACGTGGGCTGGGCGACATGTTCACGTTGGGTGGTGATGCTATTGACGTGGCCTGGGTATGGGTGGTGATGTGTTTGTGTCGTTGGTTGTCGGGTTGTGGTGGTGACATGGGCCGGGCTATGTGTTCGCGTTGGTGGTGTTTTACTTACCTTTAATATCCTTGCTTTCCTTCCACTTCACTTTGTTGAATGTCAAGCAGTTGTGGTTGGGTTGCTGGCGTTGTTTGTGTTTGTTGAGGTAGCACAAAAAGCTCAAGAAAACTGAAAAATAATCATTTTGAGCTAAATAAAATACAAAAAAATATGTAAAAAATGTGATAATATCTGTGGAATGCTATTGTATAATACCCGTGCATACCTGCCATACCCGTGCCATGGGTACGGGTTTTGCGTGGGTTCGGAAATAGTTATCGATACCCAGACCCAGCGTGACCCGTACCCATGACCCGGCAGGTTTTCAATACCCATGCTATGCAATATCTGCTACTTCTCCTTGTAGACCAGATGCTGAAGTGAGTCCAAATGGGACGTTGTGATCAATATAGAATAGATTGCTGTAGAATACTATATGTATCTTTTGTGGTCTGGTTTAACTGGAATCATATGATATGCCCCTTCCACATCTAAGGTAGCGGCTTGCATACCAGGTGATGTATTCACGATCTATGAAATATTATTTCATTAGAATATGTTAATGGTAGATTATGATGTGAGAAAAAAGATATTGAAATGTTCAGTACTCCCTTCAAACAACTGAAATGGTCACAAAGAGAATCTACTTTGGTTGAAAATATGAAGATAAAGGATCATCATGTAAGTCATATATTATCGCATGGCGCACATGGACACATAATGAAGAGATGATAATTGAAGATTAATTAGATTAAACATACTATTTTGGCACACTCAGATGCCTTTCCCCAGCAAGTTGGGTACTCGTCGGAATCAATTTCATCATTTATTGACTTTCCTAACTTTCCCTGATATGAGAGATTACGACAGCATCTGTGTTTGTCTGGTTTGTTGCCCCACCCTGGAATCGTTGATACTTGTGTTGGAAACAGGGTTACCGATGACTGAAGAATGCTGAAGAGAGAAGTAGTAATCTCAGTGATGGATGAATCACTTATATATATTGGTAGTAATACCTGAAGAGAGAAGTAGTACTACGATGAGTTAATAAAAGGAGTGGTACGAAGAATAATGATTTACTTACATCTCAGTGATGGATGAATCACTGAGATGTTACATAATCTGTAAGCTAGAATATAGTCTGTGATGAGAACAAACAATAAAAAACAATAGTATGCTGGATAGCTTGTACTTCCAACACTCCCCCTCAAGCTGTAAGCTGTCATCGAAGTCCAAGTAAGTGACGAAACTTTTCAAGTTTTGGACGAGCGAGTGACTTCTTAAAAATGTCTACGACCATATCGTCCGTAGGGCAATAAATGAGCGAAGTGATTTGAAGGTCAACAGTTTGACAGATGAAGTGAAAACGGGTATCGATATGTTTAGTACATGCGTGGAAAGTAGCGTCTTTGGAGAGGCTAATAGCTTCTTGATTGTCGCAAAGAAGGGGGGAAGGCAAAAGGATCAGTTGGATTATTTCGGTGATCAGTTTCCTGAGCCATATCAATTCTTTGGTTGCGTGAGTTAGCGCGACGTACTCAGATTCGGTGCTTGAAAGAGTGACTATAGGTTGTTTCTTTGAACTCCAGGAGATAGCACCATTTCCGACATAGAAAGCATACCCGGAAATGGAGTGGTGATCCATTTGGGAAGCCCAATCAGCGTCGGAATATCCAGTGAGGTCGCAGTCATCACCACCGAGGACAAGTCGTAGATCTCAAGTGGCCTTCAGATACCTAAAGACGCGTCTCATAGCGATGAGATGAGTTGATCGGGGTGACTCGACGAATCGAGACAAGGTAGTGATGGCATAGGAAATGTCGGGGCGACTACCAATGCATACATACATGAGTGAACCGATTCCTTCACAATATTCAGCTTTCTCGGAGGGAGAGAGAGACTGAATTGAAACCGCGGGTGAGTTGAGACTCAAATCGATTCTGGGTTTTAACGGCATAGCAACTGGTTTGGCGTTGGTGAGTTTCATCCTGGTTAGGATATGGTCAATGTAGGCCTGTTGGCCGAGAGATATGGTGTGGGCATTGAGGTCCTGTGTGATACTAATACCTAGTAGCCAGCTAATTTCACCAAGGTCGACAAGTTTGAATTGATCATTTAGTTGCGTTTTGATCAATTGAACGGCTTCAATAGAGTCGGCGATGATCGTGAAATCATCAGTAGCGGCTGCTACGATAGTAGTGTTCACCTTGAATTTTAAAGAATACTGCTTTGTCTGCAGCACTAACGCTGTAGCCGAAGTCGCTGAATCTTCTGCGAATCTTCTGGTACCATTCACGTGCACCTTGTTTCGTGCCATAGAGACTCTTCTTGAGCTTGCACACGGCGCAGCGGAAGGTCTTAGCCTTTTTCGTTAAGCTGCGAAATCGGGAATACTGAGGAGGTAATTCCATGTAGATAGTTTCTTTGAGTTCAGTGTTAAGGTAGGCGTTTTTGACGTCGGCTTGGTGAACAATAGATCCACGTTGGGCTGCCATAGATAGTAGAACACGTAGTGTAGTGTGTTTCACGACGGGTGTGAAGGTGTCGTGATAGTCTATACCATAGACTTGAGTATAGCCTTTTGCTACAAGGCGTACTTTGTGTTTTACCACATTTCCAGCCATGTCGTGTTTGTACCTGAAGACGTAGCGACTCTGGACAATGTTCACGTCTGCTGGGGCATCTACAATATCCCAAGTGTCGAGCTTTTCGATTTGGGTTAATTCAGCCTCAGTTGCGTCTAGCCACTCACGTGACTCAGCGACGTGTCCTAAAGCTTTGTTGAGCGTGTTGGGCTCATTTCCCGTGAATAATGCCATCTCTTCCCAATCAACTTGCCAACCATTGACGTTGTTGTCAATCTCCACTCCCTCTTGTTCCAGTGGTTTGTCATCGTCGACAATAGCGGCTGCGCTTGCTTTAAGAGCAGTGCCAGCGATTTTTCGGTCATTGAAGGCTTTATAAAAGCCTTCAGGTTGTCTGGCTCGATGACCGCGGCCTGTTCCTGGTTCAGGTGGTATTAGGCCATCGTCTCGGACGCGTTTGGGAGGTGGAGCTGGATCTGGAGTAGCGGGAGGGAATGGTATGGTATTGGGAGCATTAAGCTGTGCTAGTGGAGGTTCTGGGGGCGTGAGAGCGTCGTTTTCAGGGTGCATAGCTTCGTTTTGAGGTTCTGAATCGTTGTGGGTGTCTTCTGGTGTTTGTAAGGTAGTGTTTTGCATTTTGGGGATCTGGGGACTGGGTGGAGTGAGGAAATCTGTCTCCCCCTCGATCTGCACGGTTCCAGGTGAGAGTGTCTCATCTTTATTAAAATAGATGTCTCGTTCCACGCTTACGGTTCTTTTATTAGGCCAGTAGATACAGTATCCTTTGGATTCTGTGTCATATCCGACGAATCGGCCCTCTTCAGCGCGAGAGGCCAATTTGTTGGTGTGTAAATGTTTTACCCAAGCTGTACAGCCCCATTCGCGAAGATCTGAAAGGTCGGGCTTCTGCCCAGTTGCCATTTCGTGAGGGGTCTTGCCATTAGGTAGTGCTTTGGTGGAAGTGCAATTATGCAACCAAACGGCGTGCCTCTTGCTTTCAGCCCACAGGTACTTAGGGAGTCCAGATGCGATTAGCATTGCTCTGGTGCTTTCCATGTGCGTGTGATTTCCACGTTCGGATGCGCCATTCAAGGGAGGGGAGTCGTGAACAGTTAGATGGCGTACTGTTCCGGCGTTTTCGGGGTGAGTGTTGAATTCTTTACTCGTGAATTCTCCTCCTCAGTCGGTCCCTAGAGTCTCGATACGCACTTTCCGTTAGACTTTGACCCAAGCTTCGTACTTTTTATAGTGGTCAAACAATTCGGACTTTTTGACGGTGAAGTAAATTTTCTCTTCGTGCATTGATTCGTCCTGAAAGCAAATGGAATAGTATTTTCCTCCCATTGATCTAACTGGTGAGGGGCCCCATAAGTCAGATACAACTTTTTCGCCATATCAAGTAGCGTGTTTCGATGAGCTTTTCTTTGGGAAGGGTTTGCGCGCGGCTTTGGCTTGTACACAGGTAGAGCAAAATTTGGGCTTGGTGTCTGGGTCAAGTTCTATGCCTGTGACTGTTCCATCCCTCACCATGCGTTGTAAGTTGTCATGATTTATATGGCCCATTTTCTGATGCAGTTCGGTTATAGACATTAACCTGGTTGCTAGGGTCGCGACATGACCGCGTGGTGGTAAGATAGGCCCTTGCGGCACTCAATATAGACCTCAGATCAGGGGAATTCGGCCGATGACACGCGACGTCGGGGTGCTAATAGAGCATATGCTATTTTCAATATGGAGCACGAATCCTGCTTTGTCAATGCAGCTGACCAAAATCAGGGTAAAAGCCATGCTAGGTGCACAACACACATTTTTTAGGGTGACCAAAGTGGGTTTCTCGTTTGGGCCCATCGGAAAATATAGCTTCATTTCTCCTCTTCCCATGGCATTGAATATGCGGCCGTCTGCGGCCTTGATCGGGGCATGAGGTATTTTGACAAAGTTTGTATATTTGGAGAGTTCAGGGGAAAAATGACGTGACACGCCAGAATCAATGATGATTCTGTTATGGCTTGAATTTGAGGCTGACAATGCCTCGGCCTCCTCGTGGAAATCTGAGGTGATGGCTAGCGCAATGTTCTCCTCCTGGTTCTCCACATTAGAAGATAGAAGAGCGAGATCAACGTCCATTTTGTCGTTGTTTGTAGCAGCAGCAGTGGTGCCGTCTTTTCTCTTCTTCTTCCACGGTTGCTGACCCTCTTTTCCACCACCTTTTGAGTAGCAGTCCGCTTCGACGTGGCCATCACGGTTGCAGTTATCGCAATGCTGACCATTTTTGGTCTTTCGCTGCTTATTGCGTCCTTTTGATGACTTTAGGTTCACTGCGGCAAGCATGGCTGCGTTTTTGACTGCTTTCTCCGTGTTTTTGGCTATGGTTTGATGGTCGGCCTCTTCTAAGACGGCTTGAATAAGCATGTCGCTAGTGAAAACTGTTTTTGCGAGTCAAGCAGCGGTGCTCATGGAGGTGAGTAGTGGTCTGTAGTTGGAGGGTAGGGATTTTCAAATGTTTGCAGCGAATTGGGAATCTGTAAGTAGAGCTCCCATTCCGGTGAGTTCTTCCCTTATTTCTACCATATCTGATATATGTGTTCGCACATCGTCATCCTCTGCGCACATCATATTGTGTAATCTCGTGAGCATGTCAGCTTGCACCATGTCGCCTTTTCCTTCAAAGCTTCCAAAGTAGTGAGGCGTCTGCTTCATTTTTGATCTGCAGAAAGGTAGATTTGCTGACTGTCTCGTAGATAACTTCTCGGACTGAAGCTTGCTTCTGAGCATATTCGTCTGTTTTCTTTTCATATTCCTCGACTTGGTCGTCTGAGAGCAGTACCATAGTTTTTGGTAGGTAGTATTCTCCATCATCTCGAAGTTCGATTTCAATCGGTTTACACGCATTACCAATGATGTGTCTTTTTAGTCCTTTGTGAGTCAATGTGTTCATTACTCGCTCCTTGTAGGTGATCCAGTTTGAACCATCATCCTTGAGCTTTGGGAGGTTGACTATTTTCAAAGAAGTGCTTGACATCGTGGTAGAGGTATTATCAGGGCTCATAACCTGTTGGAAACAGGGTTACCGATGACTGAAGAATGCTGAAGAGAGAAGTAGTAATCTCAGTGATGGATGAATCACTTATATATATTGGTAGTAATACCTGAAGAGAGAAGTAGTACTACGATGAGTTAATAAAAGGAGTGGTACGAAGAATAATGATTTACTTACGTCTCAGTGATGGATGAATCACTGAGATGTTACATAATCTGTAAGCTAGAATATAGTCTGTGATGAGAACAAACAATAATAAATGATAGTATGCTGGATAGCTTGTACTTCCAACAACTTGGACTGGCGATAAATGAAAAGGCCCAATCTTGAGCTCAAGCTCATGCTTCAAGAAAGGGCCTGAGTAACGGCCGAGACATAGATCTTCTTCAATATAAGCACAGATTATTTGGTCATGGAATTCTGCCGATGGAAGGTTTGGCGGCATATACAATTTATATATAGGTTCGAAGTTGGCAAGAGGGAAGCTGTGAGCAAGTTTAAAACAGAGTTCTGGAAGATGATCAATTAGGTCAGCCTTTCATAGGTATAAGTTGAAGGCATCATAAGAGTAGGGCGTTTTGATAAGGGAAAATGATGGATCATTGTCGTAAGGGGTTCATTCAAGTTGAAGATTATCATAATAAGGAGTGTGATCATTTGAAGGAGGGATTTTATTAAAAACAAGATGCTCAACGGAAGTTGGATCATGAGAGATAGTTTGTTGGGGATTGGAAACCAGATTAGGTGCACTTCCTAGTGCAGGCGCCATGATCAGCAAAACCACAGAAGGAACAGAAGTGCTGCTCAGAATGAGACTTGGCACAAGTATATTGAGTGAGATTGAATGTGATGCACAGCATACCGCTGTCAGATTTTTTGACAAGCTTTTTTTCAATGTATTTTGAGAAAGTTTGTTTTCCTTCCTTCATTGTCTCTTTTGTGCAGCTGGAGAAACAATGATCGTATCAGCAGATAAGACACATTGGGGAACTTTTGGGTTTCCCATTCCGAAAAGACTTGTCATTCGCCTCGTGCCCGGATCTGTGGCTGTGATCACGGTTATTCTTATCGTACAGCTTGAATCTATTATTCTTTTGCCTCTCTGTTGGATGTATTGACATGGATAGTCGGTCAGCCTCTATTGATTGCTGAAGAACCTCAAATTTAGTAGATTCAAATCTTCTTTAGTATTGATCTTCATCAAGAGGCTTCGGATCAAGAGAGTAGCAAGTACGCTGCTCGATATCGAATTTTAGGATAGCTGGAAAGTTGAGCTTGAAGTTATCCTGCCCTGCCAGAAAGTTATAATGAGTTTTCCAATGATGCGCCATGATTTCATCACTATACTCCTCCATGAACAGGCAATATCTGTTCCATGCTTCGTGCCAATCTCCTATATCCATGTCTTTTTCATCTTGGAAATGCTTGATATCCATAATATGGTGTTTTGATCCGGTGCGGTTATAAACGATCTTCTGTGGGATAGCCTGAGAACTTTCTTCTTTGTGTAAAATCTTCTTAGATTTCGTAGTAAAAAGAGATAAAGGAATGCAGGATCTGTTAGATCCAAGAGTTACGATGAAAGGATGAGTGCCGAATGAAAATGAGGTGGAACTGGAAGCAGTATTGGATTTGTTGGAAACAGAGAATAAAAGTTTTGGCGCAGGATGACGGAAATACCTATGGATATGCCCACCTAGAATCACGTGCCACTTATGTAAGCTATGAGTAGTACTGTTCTGAGTAGTTACTCTTGCTTCCCTAAGTGTAAACAGCAGTATCATATACATATACTCAGTTAACACTACATGAGTCCGCTTTCAGATTCCTTCATGGGATTTATGTTCAGTGAAGACGAAATCGTGTCATGAACCTTTTTTAATGAATGGGGAGAAACTGATTGAAGTGCAGCATATATCTGTATCAAAGTGGGTCATTCTGGAGTTCTGGGACATTCAAGAATCGTGAGTATGTCCTCATCCTGCGGAACTCCAACCTCGCCCGCTGCACGTCGTGATGCAAGAATGTTGTTGCGTGCAGCACGAGCTAAGTTCTTGATCCTCTTCTCTTCATTTGATAAAAGTAATTGGTTTGGAATTATACCTGACCCAGTAGGGTGACTTGTAGACCCAGGAATCGGTGATAAGTTGTGTATAGAATTACCAGTTGTTCTGGGAGGAGGATTGTTTGTCATTATATAAAATTTTATGGGCGAGAGAGAGATGAGAATTGAGGGAAAAGATCAAACGACCAAAGTGCAACTCAATGTGTTCACTCGTACTTAAGGATTCTTTTTTCCCCATACAAACTTCGAACAATTCTATGGGGGAGAAGAGATAACCAAACCCCTGCTTAACTTATAGTCGCTAACACCTGTTTAGCCTCCATTGGATCATCTTTTTCTACCCACTGATTCTGACCATCGAGCTCTAAGTATCACCCTTTGACATATGAATGGAGGTGAAAGGCAGTGATACCATATTCTCCAAGCGTGCAAATGTTCGGAAGACCATCCGGATTTCAATAGTTCTTCTCTTTGATCTGCTTGAGCACCTTATTGGCATCCCTCTCCATGTTTTCCTGCTTTTCACTAGACTTGAGCTCAATCAGGACAGCCATACACTGCCTTCTATGGCGCAGACAAATGTCGACGTAGCCACCACCAGCTCGAGGTTCAATGGAGACTTCCCAGCCTGTCGCTCTGAGGGATTGCATGAGGCCCCAAAACAAAATATGGTAGATTCTCTCCGGAGTCTTGCGACTGACGGCACCTGGCGCCTTGCCGACTGAGTTGTTGCTGCATAAAATTTGGCCACTTCAGTGTAAAGTCACTTACTGGACATCTTAAGAATATTGTCCTAGGATTTTACATTGCCAATGAGCCATCTAGCCCAGTCCGTCATAACCTCCGCATTCGGTATTTTAAATTGGCCAGTGGCCTTGGCAGAGATCAGAACAGAAAGAACCATTGGGTAGAAATAGCATACTGTCATGGTTAGGTAGCCAGCATAGTACAACAAAGTCAACGTCGCATCTGGACTGGCCTGTCAGGCAGTGACAGACGACGATGTTTTCAATAAGCTTCATTTTGTCAACAAGATAGGGACCCAGGTCCTTTCGCAGCTTGGGGAAGGAGGTGGAACTTATAGGGTTCAGGACACCGGTGCTGTAATTCATGGGGAGAACTTGAATCAGAATGTCGGGGTTTGGAATTGTTCTTGTCCGTGGCTGTGCACCCAAAATGACAGTTACATAATATCTTCCCAACAGTTGATGTCTACATGGCACTAGCCCACTGGTAGCCAACTTCAAAAATTAACATGCAGTGGGGGGTTGCTTACTAGTCGTTGTTGACGGTAACACTTGAACTTGAGCACTGAGCACTGAGTACCCTGAGCTTTTAAACGTATATCTAGGAATGGTCACACTCAGTAAAAACGCAAAGTCGAGCTAGGTCAGGTGCTGGTCAGCTAGTAGTCGGGCAATTGTTCGAAAAATGGGCTTTTAGTCATGTCTAGTCATGTCTAGGCACAACCACGATTTGCGTAATATTTCTAGATCAATATCAGTCTACTCACAGTCTACTTGCAGTCAAGATTTAGTCAGTTTCGAATCGGCAGTTCAAGACTTCAAGTTGCTTGTGCATAAAGTTCAGGCTAAGTTTTACTTCCTCCAAGTCATTTCCAGCCAGCCCTAAATTCAACTTCTTCAAGCAAAACGGACACATCCAACACCCATCTCCAACCCCACCACAGAATGACATGCGAGCACCGTGCAGCAGAAACAGTCCGGAAGATGGAAGGAGAGTTGGCAGTCCAGGAAAGCAGGCATCACCGCCACCATAAGCTGCCCACTGCGTGCAGGCAATGTGGCCCCAACCTCTCAGGGCACACGCAGGGCTTCTCATTGAGTCCCTATTAATTCTTTCATACAGTCTATTTACTCACTACACGCAACCGATGTGCGCGTTTCGACACGCCATGTCACGCTACCAGCACAATGTGACACACCGGCCACATCTGGCCTCTTCCAAATGACTCAGATACAACCCAGGTGCATGCCTGCCACGCAGGCTCATAAAGCCACCAAGACCACCCCCAAGGGAGGAGATATTTAAAAACCAGGGGTGAGTTCACCACACACCCAGCGTCGCACATCCCTAGTGCTGCATCAATGCCATTGCTGGCCCACTGACCAACGCCCAGTGCAAACACAGGACCAAGATGGAACAGAGTGGGGTAGGGGTGCAGAGAAAAGCCCCCCTGACCGCACTGCATCACTGGAACAGCATGCGTGCAGCCAGGGTGTAGGCTAGGGGAAGGGGTTTAGTACTGGTAGAGAGCGAGGGGGAGGATGCAGCAGAAGAAGAAGAGCGAGAGGGTACATTGGTAGTAGTAGGTGTATGTACTGATTAACAGCTGACTGAAATCACAAATTCCCCGACTATACAGGGACTTTTGTATGACTATGTACGACTGAAATTTGATGTGAATGACAAAACACTTTACTACCTGCTGACTACACAGCCAGAAAATAATTGGTGCCCAGCTTAAGCTGGCCGCTTTTAAGCTTAGTTTCAAATAATTTGGTGCCAGTTGCAATGGTGAACGAGACGGTTGTGAATTTATCAACAGTGTCTGTGTGACTTTGCAGAGGGCCTCTGTATCAAGTCGGGGTGAACACAAGTGTTCTTACATCTAGAGCATCAGCACGGACCAAATGCAGACTTTGCGTGAAGCGAGTTTGGTGCCTGGCATCAAAGCCATTTGGCAAACCCAAGTGGTGCCTGGTACATTTTTGGTATCCTGCCGTGCCTGTGCATCAACCGAAAAGCGGGCTCCTAGCAATCTGAGCTCATCACCAGATAATATCATCCCTCCTCCCTGCTACATTACCACGCTGAGCATATGTACACGACGACCTCAGTCCATAGATGTTGTATTTATCTGCAGAGCAGACGAGAACTACTACTTCTCATGTATTATGATGCCAAGGCTCACTGGCCACTTTTAAGCTCAAGTTGAATTCTGTTGACCCTCAAGACAACTCTCTCAGCTTACCCTTAAACGTTTGACTGTGTATACATGTACTTTTACATGACTTTTGTGACAGAAATTGATGTGAACAACAAAATGGACTTGGTTGCATTTACTAATGGCTGACTATTATACGACAATCGTAGTCATGCAAATGGGGCCAAAATGGGCTTTTAGTCAAAACTTGGTCAAAACTGACTATTGCATTACTTTTACTTGAATTTCTGTTTTTACTGAGGGTCACAGGTCACAGTAATCGTGATCTTATCTTCCGGCAAATGCCGTAAGATTCAAGTTCAAGTTTTTGACTCCTCCCTGCTCATTCTTCCGTTGCCTCAGGCCTCAGGCTCGGCAGCAGTTCTTGATTTATTTGTTTGATTTATTACGCTATGGCTACCGTCGAGGAACACAAATTATCCGAGCCAGGGGTAGCACCTACTGCAGGCGGCGATGTAGTCATGTCGGACGGTGAGAATGAGAAGATGCACAAGGCCTGCAAACAAAGTGCGTCCTCATTCGTCGTTTTTGACGGTTATATAGTGACAGACATCCTAATGGCCCAGTGGAGTTCTATTTTGCGGATTCAAACCTCCCCTTCGACAAGTGGGTGTCCGGATATTATTTTGATGCCAGCTTTGTCTAAGGGTGCCATAAAGATTCATGTGGGCTTTGCATACAGCAAATCCGGAGCATTGGGTGCCAATTTCGACCGTAGCGTCGTTCAAACGGATGCGCGACTTCCTGTCCCTGGGCGTCGAATGGGTCGTGAAAGCGCTTCGTTTGAGCAAAGAGCTGGAAGTGGACGAGACTAGCACGAAGGTTCGTCGGCGTACCGAAGTTCAGGAACCCAAAGATCAATTTCAGAGAAGTATTTACGCGGTTAGTGGTTCAGACTCCCCTTGTCCGTGTTATTTTTTTGTTTTACAGAGGGTCGATTTAGAAAGGTTTTGGGAAAGAAGAGCCCACTCTTCAGCAAGAATTGGAAGCCTACTTTGCCAAGTTCGGCAAAATTAATGCTGTGAGGATGAGACGTACGGACGGTTCTAAGGAATTCAAGGTTCGGTTCCGTATGTCGTGCGTGACAACGACATCTACAATGGTTGTTACGATAGGGCTCTGTTTTCGTGGAATTCGCCGATTTCAAAAGCGTGGACGCATTTTTGACAGCGGACCCCAAGCCTTCATGGAATGGCGAAGACCTGGTCATTATGACCAAGTACGATACCCTACAATCTGGTTATATTATACGTCCTTTTGACGGCGTAATTCTAGGGAGGCGTACTGCGACATGAAAGTTAAAGAAAAGGGATTAACAGGAAAGGCCGCCGTCGCACGCAAGGAGAATATGAGTATCCGGAAAGGTTTCAATGCGTTCCGAGATATGGCCAAGGCAAAAGGGGACAAGGGTAAATCAAACGAAGCTGATAAACCCAAGGCGGAGGTTTGGTTAGAATTCATGGGGAATAAAATACGTGTGTACGACGAAGATGGCGGAACGGTCAAGGACGAGGAAGTACCGCACGTAAAAGGGGCGACGCTGAAATTCGAAGGGTGTGGCTCTCAAGTCCGTTTTGGCGAGATCAAGGTTCTCTGTTCACTAGTTCTTATGCATACTGGTTCTGACAATATTTTCGCAGGATGCTTTGCGAGAAAAATTCACGCGTGCTCCATTCATCAAATACAGCCGCGGTGACGATCACGGATTTGTTGGTTTTGACAAAGCTATCTCAGAGGAAGACATCACGTTCGTAAAGACCACTCTCAAGCAAATCAACTCAAACGACGTCTCTTGGTCTGTGGCAACAGGTATGCCCAGGCCATAGCTCTGCATCGTGGACGTAACTGACGTCTGCAACCAGATGACGAGGAAAGAGGTTGCCAACTTGAACGTGCGAAGACCGCAGCCCGGGCAGCATTGGGCCATTCGAAAACTGGGGGTGAGGGTTCTTCTCGAGGTGGGCGTGGTGGGCGTGGACGCGGGGGTCGCGGTGATCGAGGGGGGCGTGGTGGGCGCGGGGGACGCGGAGGCCGTGGAGGTGGCAAGGACAAAGGCGAGCGTAAAACAGACGGCGATAAGTCGACCCCGGCTACTGGAGCGGCCAATGCGGATGAGCAGGCGGGGGAGAAAAGGAAGCGGGCTGTCGAACCTGATGGTGGGCCTGACGTTGGTGTGCGGGGGAATGGCGCCCCGCCTGCTATTCAAAGCTTGAAGAAGGTGAAAGCGGACGAAGGGTCATCATAGCCCCTTGTGTACAGAAAAGGGAGGCGGACAAAAATGTTGGTGATATTGTACTTGTAAAGCTTACAATTGCATGTCTTATCGTGCGTCTCGGACAAGTACCCGAGTCAGCACTAGCAGCACAGGCACAGGCTGACACTAGCGCCGACGATCGGAGTATGAATTAGTCTGCGGAGATTCAACTATTTGCTAGCTTGGCAACAGACCTTCCTTACGACTCACCTTGATAGTGCAGTCGACACCAATTCGCAGCGCTTTCATTCATGCGTGTCCACTCTTTCTTTCCTTTTTTAATTGGCTGTGCGTCTGCCCAAGTAACCGTGTATTGGCAAAAAGGCCAAGCACCACTCACAACTGCCACCGCTGCTGCGGCAGGATATACTGGAGCGGCGGCTTACAACCCCACTGTTCTTACTGCGCCTGCGCCGCCGAGTCCTCCAAATCCGTCGTTTTCCATCCAGTTGCAGAATGAAGGCACGCCTGGCTTGTCGATCATACAGAAAGCCGGCTTCTATGGGTTTTCAATCGAGTTCTCCGTTGTGAATCAAGTTCGTGAGTGCATTTCCCCAGCATTTTCAATAGTGTGCCTGCAAATTGACAATCATTTCTTTCAGTTGGAAAGAATTCGTGAGTTGCCTCACCTTTACACCTTGGGCAGATACCCACGACAATGCAGGACTCTCATACAACCAATTTTCCTGAATTTAATGGCAAACATAGTAGAGCGTGCTGGGATGGTATACGTCCGTGTCGGCGGTAATACTCAGGAAACGGCATCGCTTGTGCAGAGCATCCCAGGCGGCAAAATCCTCTCAAAGGACTATGGCGCCTCACGTAATCCGGTAAGCGATTGGTGTCTCGGTATCGTATATCTCACCCCCACATGTCACCCAGACTCAAACCCCTCCCTTGATCTTCACTCCCGATGTCATCTATATGATGGGCAACATCTCCCGGATGACCAACGTGCGTTGGTACATGGGTACGCTGCTTTGTGATGTGTTCGCCATGATGTTGAGCCTGACTCCATGCAGGCATTCCGTTCAATGACACCAACTGGCGGCTGCAGATAGCAGAATACGGACAGTCTGTTCTGGGTGATTACCTTGTCGGTCTTCAAGCCGGTAACGAGCCCGATTTATACGAAAGGCATACTGCTCGTGTTGTGAGCTATTGTCCGCAATGTCGTATTATTCCATTCACGACTTTGCCTTGACAGCCATACGGTCCCTTCGATTACACTGCAGACATAGGTCTGCTTGTCCAAGCCATGGCGGCCGACCCCTCGATTCTGAATAACAGCCAGCTCATCGGCCCCAATACTGGCTCTGGTGATTGGTCGGCCGAGGACGCCTTCAACGCTGGTTTTTTCAATTATTCCGCAAACATTGCAGCCGTCGCAGTTGAACAGTGAATATAAAATCGCCGTTATATCCGTCCCATCCTGACAAATAAATATATCAGCTACCCAACAGACAATTGTTTTGGTCAATTCGGCATTGGAACGAATAGAAGTGCCCAGGACGTCTTCCCCACGTTCCTGAATCACACGTCCGGGCAGAGCATCGTTTCACAGTTCACGAATGCCGCTCAAATTGCCGGAAGTAACAATAAGCCTTTCATCATGTTCGAAACGAATACTGCCTCGTGTGGTGGATTTGCCGGTCTGAGTGACAGCTTTGGGGCTGCGATATGGGCGCTGGATTATGGACTGCAGATGGCCTATGTGAACTTTACGCAGGCATTGCTGCACGTTGGAGGTCAGAATTTCATCAGTGTGTTTATTGTATATGAGAGACTGACTTATATTTTAGGACAAAGTGTAAGTCCCTGCCCTAATTCTGTGATATGATCGTTATTGACCAGGTTTGGCGCCGGATAAAGGTTTTCTACAACGTCAGTGTTTCGTGTTTGCTCCTTGTCGCGAATTAATTGACACACCTTGGTTGTGTAGCCATTTACAGGTTGGTCACTGACATGGACGATTGTTCGCTAGACCGCTGATATAGTCCTCCGCAGCTCCCCCAACAAACCAGTCTACCTTCCATCAATGGACAATCGGACCCGTATATTACTCGGCCCTCGTCATGGCAGAAGTGTTTGGGACTTCCAACACCTCCCAGGTTCTCGACCTCAAGGCCAATAGCGGGAACATCTTCACGCCGGCGTATGCGATATACGAAGGCAACCAAGTCATGCGGGTGGTGTTGTTCAATTACGTGACTGACTCGTCAGGCGCGAACGATTACACGGCTACTATCAGCATAGGGGGCGGGCAGACCGGTCAGGCGAATGGAACACCGGCTTCGGTGAAAGTCAAGTGAGTGTGGTTTTGGCATGTGGCGGTATGAAGGGAGCGTGATGGTTGTCTTTAGATACCTCTCGGCGTCATCGGTGTCTCAGAAAGCCAACTTCACTTGGGCAGGACAGGCGAGTTCTTCCGTTCCGGACCAGACCTTTTACTGACACAGTGCATTGCAGACTTTCGGTGACATCTTCCAGTCGGACGGGCGCCCTATGGGCAATCTAGACATCCAGACTGTGCAATGCGACCAAAATGCAAACACATGCCAGATCAAGGTCCCCGCGCCCTCCGTCGCGCTGGTCTTCCTTACCGACAGCGCACTATCGGAGTCGAGCGGGGGGACGTCGCAAACATTTCCTACGACGGCGTTGACGAAGACGGCGAACACTGCGACAGTTGATCCGGCGGTGCTAGCTACGTCAAATGGGCATTCGGGGATGGATTCGCACCTGGGGAGCACGAGTAAGGGGAGCAGTGGCGGGATTGGGATGGTGCAGGCTGTGCCTGGTGTTGTGGTGTTGGTGGGGGCAGCGGTGGGTGCGGCGATGCTTGGGCGGTCGACGGTGGGATAGGGTGAAGGCATATGGACCCGACTTGTGGATGGATGGACTTTGCTCCCTTTTCTGTGTGTTGCGCATTTTCGAGTTGATCATAGACTGTGACCTTGTGGACGTTGGGGCTAGGCCTCGGGTTTTATCTATCGTATGTACGATTTTCGTGTAGTCGCATAATGCATACTGAGGGGCCGGCTTAGCCTGGGACCAGAGTCTAATGATGAGACATCCAACCCCTCAGCAATCCGCATACATATCTGTTGACTCATCAACCACGCCCTCATCACCGACCACTGGCGCCAAACGCATCGCCACCCTTAACGACGGTATCAAACAACTGATACATGTACATTTAAGTTTACTTGGTACTCGCACAAAGACACAGACGAACTATCACTCGTGCACGGTTCGGCCAAGTGAGGAGCAGCTGCGATTTTGGTGATCCGGAGGTGCGAGGAGTGGTGAATACTGGGGACGTGGAGACCAGGCTCACCTGCTGGGGTCATTGGCAAGTTCGAAACTAGGACGAAGGCATCCTTTCGATGTGAGAAGCCAACGGAGAGCCATATACACTCCCACCTTAGCGCTCCTCTTTTTAATGGTGTGGTGAACTTGCCTCCGCCTCCTTTGAACCCACCAAACGACCAAGGTGTACGGCGGTCAATACTATCAACCACGCTTGATATCATTATGCGGCAGCTCCAAGTCCGAGTCTGCCCGCCGACCCGGATACCACCCTATTCCTAAACATCCCACAGGCCCGTAAGCTTAGGTATGTCCTATTTGATTCTTTAGCTATTATTTCACAGATCACCATGATTTTCGTGGCGGCGCCAGACTCTTAATCAATGCCTTGGGGATGGAACTTGGACGGACTCGGACGGGTTCGAACGTAGGTTCCGTGTGCATACTTGATAGTTGGGCGCACTCACTGACAGTGTTCAAATTTAAATTAGGAGATGGTCGATCTCTGCCATCCGTCAAGAAAGATGTAACTTATTGATATCCAGGGCCGTGTTGAATGCATGGGACTTTCCACGCAGCTATTTGCGTCCGAAAGCTCTGCAGTTGTGTCATGACCCTGGAGACAACGTGTTCAGAAACAACGGATAAGATGCCCACCGGGCATTGACCCTGATGTACTTGACGACACAAGCCTGAAGAGCGGACGACGCCATCAGTAGTTCTCCACGAGAATGCTGCACAAAAGAAGAAGAAACGGCCTATCAAAGTCGTACTTGATCCAAGCGAAAGCGGTGTGTCTTGGATTCGGCTTGCAGCCCTGTCGTAGCGCTCATTATCGTCGTGGAAATGCTAAAGAGTGCGTGCTCTGGGTGATTTTCGCAGATTGCAAGCTGTCGAACGCGCTCATCGGGAGTGGGCTGAGGAAAGAGCTTCGCGGCAGCATGGAGTCGAAGTCATATTCATTATACTCTTCCAACCAAGCCTCCTTCGCAACGTCAACACGATTTTTAGAGGACATCATTGGCCAGGAAGCGTCTGCACCCCCTCGCCAACTAGCCACGATGCGATCAGAACGTTATTATATTATTCAGCTTCCAGTTACAGTCACAAGTTCCGGATGAGAATCAGGAAAGTGAATCCAAAATATTGTCAACGCCCGAGAGAATTATACACATCGTTCGTAGTCGGTAAGAAGTCCCTAAAGTTCGCCGTTCACGTCTGCAAGCACTTGGCAGGTTGTCCATGAACTTTTCAGCACTTCCACGAAGCCTGGATAATAGATACATGGTCGGAATGAATTCCACAACCGGAGGTGAAATATGCTCACATCGGGGGTGCCTGGAGATCCCACGCTTTGGTAGGGCGCCCGGCCGAGGCATTCGGCGAGTGAGACAAGATTATATCCGGCGGCCTGGAGCTTGCGAATGGCATACGGAAGAACTTGATGACTGTAACACAGGGGTGAGCTTATGGGGCACAGCGGACCCTGGATACTCACGCAGTAGTTTCTGCAACGACAGAAATTAGACGGTTGTCATACTATGAAGGAGTGATTACACTTGCCGTAGACTTCATGATTGAGAGGTAAGAGAGTGCTGGGGTGTTGGGCGATTACCGCATCGTACAGCTGCTCGCTCTGCGCAACGGTCGCTCCAAGTGAATCCTGGGAGCTGGTGAATTTAAAAGTCAGGGGCTATAGTCGATGTGCAGAGAAGGAAGACACACTCGAAGTCCCACAGAACAAGGGCTTGTCCACGAATGTAGGAGGCCTGGCGCACAAGGTCGTTATAGTTTCCATACGCTGAAAGGCAGGTCAGGATTTAAGCCAGTTTAGGGTATCTCATCAACACATACGAGGCCGCATGAAGGCCGGTACGACCCCTAGGATTCTGGTCAGTGCCTCTACGAAGTAAAGCGTCAGTGGGTGGTGGGAGACCCGCAAATACTAAAAACTTGCGTTCCACGCGCCACATTTCATCGTGGACTGTATAGACCGAGTCAGATGTAGTGGTCTATGGCCCAGCAGATAACGTACTCTGGTCCCAGGATAAAGTGGTCAGATCCTTGTGAGACCATGTGTGGGAAGCTACTTGATGACCCTTGCTGTAAGCGTACTTGACACGCTTAATCTCATCCGCATCGTAGATGCAAGCATCTGCAAACATGTTGAGAAGTGTATGATGAGGCATAATGGTAATTCATTTACAGTTGTTGCCGTCTGGAGTTGGACGATTGGTTAGTCGGATAGTCCCCTGAAGGGGGACAAAACGTACTGAAGAAAAATGTACCAGTCGCGTTAGCAGCTACGAGGGCCTTGCTGACATCATATCTGCATCCACGCGTGAATTATGAAAACAACTCGTAGGGCGTTGTCGTGACGCACAGGTAAACATAAGGGCCATCGTCCTACACACAGGGGAATCAGACGAATCAAGGAGATTGAATACATCCACGAACAAAAGTGAGGGCAACAGTGTTGGGTTTCGTGCACCTGGTGACAACTTGAGCCAGTTGCCGTTTCTCCAAAGGAGCAGGGCTTGCAGATACGAATGCAGCGAGAGCAACTGTAAAGAAGAGTGAGGCAAACATGATTTGAAAAACCACAGGGGCCAACACACAAGAAAAGAGGTGGCCTAAGACATGTCAAATATACAGGACTTCAAGACAGTCTGTCACGGTCGGCTAAGCCGAGGATGAGGCTTCGTAAGTACCAGCTTTGGTTAGAGTCTGGGTTAAAACTTCTCGAAGTTGATAACTCGTGATGAATGAGCGCTAGGCGGCAGGACGATGCGGACAAGAAACGATGATCCGACGCCAGGGCCTTTCCTTCGGTCTCGTACTCGGAATATGGGTCGTACAATCATTAATATTGGGCCCATTTGGCTACGGAATGACTCCACTGGCAAGACCATCCTCTGCCGGCATGTGTAATTCCTAAGCCGAGGAAGGGCACTTAGGGGTAGACTCGGAGAAGACTTGGAGTCGGCATCATTGATTGTATGGCGTTTGATCGTCACATTTATTATTTTCACACGTATACACTCAAGTTACATGTACATATACGTATGACCGGTATACCGTAGCAGCCTAATTTTTTTTCCCAGTGATTATAAACGTATCACCCGTCTTCTGTTGCCTGATGGTCGTGAGCTGGACATTATGGCATGATGTTACCCATTGCGACTCGAATGCTGTGGTCAACGTTGTGACAATCCATCCTATCGCGGTTACTGTTGTCTCAACATAGCAATGCTGTGTTTACGGCGTTAGAGTACGACTCGGTGCCACCGGCGGGACCACAGTAAGCCTACTCGTGCTGTTACCCTGCCCATCCGACCGAGCCGGTTCTTCTGAAAAGCGCAATTGCGAGGAGAGCTCATCCTCTTGGCAGCCTGCGTTTACCTGCAATGTGTCTACCCCGGTCGCATATTGACACTCCGTTCCGGCATCCTCTGCCAACATCTCGATCGAACTTAATAGTGCGTTGTGTCTTTTTGACCAACTGTAGTAAGTTTTCTGACAATTCCGGATTGTCCGAGTCGCAGTGGCAGTGCTTGCGTGCAGTGCGTGGCGACTCGGAGTACGTAACTATGACAGATGATGGCCTTAACTTGACATGGAAAAGGCACCGCTCCAGCCTGAGGGCTGTACAAAAGCCGTGGGTGGGCCTTCTACATTTCCCTAGCTGAGCTCCTACTCCTACTCTTCGGTGCTGGTAACCGTCGCCCTTCTTCCACCCGTCTGTCACGAATCAACGAATCACTTCACGACTACTCACTCTACCTCCTAATTAAAACCACAATGGTCCACACATCATCCCTCATCGTCACCGCACTCGCCCTTTGCGCGACCACCGTCATCGCAGCGCCGCAGTTCCTCACCAGGTCAGTCCTGTCCGCCCTTCTCCCTCTTCCCCGACCATTGTTAACCTTGCAGCAGAGACGTTCAAGATTTCCCCGAGCTCGAAGCCCGCAGTAAACTCGGCGCCGCGATGGCCCTCGGGAAGGCCGTCTCGCGAGGCACCAGCAGTACCGGCAAAGCCAAGGGTGTTGGCCGGGCTGCACCGGGTGCTGGCGGGAAGGGCGTCAATCGCATC